>OVBA01006322.1:0-17333 GCA_900406435.1 Lepidium aucheri
CTATGTTGACGATCTCTTAGTAACAGGTTCCTCACTTAAAATGATCATCGACCATATCACTCACCAAAAACCCGGTATTTCACGGACGAAGTAAGTATATTCACAAGAGATTTCATTTCATTAGGGAATGTGTAGAAAAGGAGTTGATAGAAGTAGAACACATTCCCGGTAATGAACAAAAGGCGGATATTCTTACTAAAGCATTAGGAAGAATCAAGTTCAAGGAAATGAGGGAGCTTATTGGCGTTCAAGACATCAAGCTTAAGGGGGAGAATGTTGAAGATAAGTTTGAAATGCAAGCTATCCTAAGAAGATAAGGATTAATTAGTTTCTAGGAGTTATCTAGAACTAGAGTTACATATATCAATTAGGATTAGGATATATGGTTATAAATAGGGTTGTTGAGTCATTAGAATCCTCAACAATTTTGATTGAGAGTTTTAAAGAGAGTTGTTCTTGTAAGCTAAATGTTTTGAGTTATTTTTCCTAAATCAATAAAAAGAACAATTCTTTACAAAATGTTATTTTCGATTCTATAAGAATTATGATCGAACCATAAAACAAGAGAATGACAAATGCTACATTTTCATCTCCAATGTATCATCTATCTACTATATTAAATCCGATTAATAACTGTTGTATTTGCCATGGAAATTGGCCTTAATTATGGTCCAAATGCTAATGGGCCTCGGAATATAAGTTGAGGCCTTTATCAAGTTTTCTTCATAATATTATACAAACAAGATGATTACCACTACTGCTAGAATATCATTTCCTGCTGCGGTTTGGGCAGCAAAAGGTGTTCTTCTTCTTGTACCCCTGAATCTACAAGTATCTGCGGTGCACGAGGCAAATTTTTTCTGCATAAATATACATTCATAGTTATTTATATTTATGTATAATATTTGTATATGTGATATTTGTTTGCCTTCAATTTATTTTAGTTTTGATTTGTATATGCAATCTATTATTTTTATACATATACTTAATCTACTAAAATCAATTCATAAAGATGATTGATGTTGTGCACAAAATATAATTTTTCGGATCCATATTTATTAAGATTTTGATGCATTACATAATTTATTTGACTCGTGTTCATTTAGGTTGTCAGATACGTGGTTATTTAAGTTTGTATATTTATGTATTTTCATTTAGATTTTTATATTTGTGTTCATTTAATTTTTGTAGACACATGTTCATTTATGTATTTTACACGTGTTCATTTTTTTCGTATACTAAACTAACTATGAGATCTAAATTTTTTTGTAGATTAATTTTTTGCATATTAATCTAAATTTTCGGAATTATTTCAGTGTTGTACTAAATTATAAGGACAAGATAATGATTAATATTACTTTAGATATTCAAGGTCAAAACGTTCATATTACCTTTATTTACGGAGAACCAAATCAAAGATTAAAAGATCAGGTCTAGGAACGTTTAACTCGATTTGGTTTAGTCCAAAATGTACTGTGGCTAGTTGTAGGTGATTTTAACGAATTACTGGGAAACCATGAAAACAAGGAGGGAGCCTACGTCAGACTTCATCCTTATCTCTTTCAACCAGATGATTCAAGATTGTGGCTTAGTTGAATTTCAGACATTAGGAAACACATGGTCATGGAGAGGGGTCCGTAATAATGGGATTGTCCGATGTAAACTGGAAAAAGATTTCGGTAATGAAGATTGGCATGATCTATACCCTCATTCGGAGACAAAATATTTAGATATGATCGGGTCTGATCATCGATGAATAGTGTGTAGATTTAACACTCAAGTATTTCACAGGAAATGTTAATTTTTATTTGATATACGATGGATTGGAAAGAAAGGCTTTCAGGAGTCGATTGAAAAAGGTTGGAAAGGGGTCTCTTATCGTCCTAACCTTTCTTTCTCCAATCAAATTATATTTTTGTAGACGTAACATTTCCACATGGCGCTATAAAAATATTCCATTAGGTCAATAAATGATTAAGAAATGTCAGAAAAAATTAGAAGATCTTCAGAATGATAACTCTACTTCTTCTGAGGATATTAGCAAAACTAAGATGGAATTGAAAATGGCTTACGCTGAGGAAGAACATTTCTGGAAACAAAAAATGCCGTAATAAATGGTTTATTGAATGGGATAATAACACCAAATTTTTTCATGCTCAAACTAAACAAAGAAGAGCAAAAACAAGAACTATTGGACTACATGACATATTTGGTAATTGGCTTTCTACAGAAAGTGCGATCAACGAAGAGGCTGAGAGATATTTCTCAGAATTATTCACATCAAATGGGAAAATTATCGGGGAGGAATCACTCATTGAGATTATCCCTTGATTACGGAAGAGGATGACACTTCTATTATTAAACAAGCTACGTAAGAGGAGGTTAAAAAAGTGTTATTCCTAATGGAGCTTGGGAAAACACCAAGGCCCGATGGTATGACAGCATTATTTTTTCAAAAATATTAGGACGTAATTAAACCCGATATATTGATTCTAATTAATGATTTTATGCGATCAGGGTCATTTGAAAAAGATCTTAACAAGACAAATATTTGTCTTATTCTAAAAATATCTCGACCAACGAGAATGGCAGAATTAGGTCCATTAGTCTTTGCAACTTGAGCTATAAGATAATCTCTAAAGTCTTATGTCTCTGTTTGAAGAATTCCAAGATTAATTCCAGAGATTTAATCAGCCTTTGTGGTAGGACGATTAATCTCTGATAATATTATGATTTCCTAAAAAATATTTCATGCATTTCGAACAAATAAGTCTATTAAGGGCAAATATATGGCTATTAAAATAGACATGAGCAAAGTTTATGATCAAGTAGAATGAAATTTTGTTGAAAGCCTTCATCGCAAGTACTTTCATGAAAATTAGATTACTTCTATTATGCACTATATACGTAGTGTATAATATTCTGTTCTATTAAATGGTGCCCCTAGTGGGTGATTGTCCCAAAGAGGGGATTTCACCAGGGAGACCCCCTATAGCCATATATTTCCATTTTAGCTACTCAAGTTCAAGTCTTGATATCAAAGCTCAAAAAAGCATAAAATGAGAAATTAATATCGAGAATTTCAATTGTGAGGATGAGTCCATCGATTTCTCATCTTCTTTTTGCTGATGATAGTCTTTCTTCTATAAAGCCAATCAGGAGGAAGCTTCATACATTCTCAATATTATAAAGGATTAATTTTGATAAATCGTTTATTCAATTCAGACATTCATTTTCAGATGTGGATAAGAGAGTTATCCACAAGATTTTAAATATTCATCAAATTGGAGGCATGGGTTCTTTTCTTGGAACTCCAGAAAGTATTGGTGGAGCAAAAACAAAGGTCTTCGCCTTTATATGAGAAAAGCTCCACCAGAATTAATAGTTGGACCTCTAAATTTCTTTCCAAAGGGGGTAAAGAGGTACTCATTAAGTCTGTTCTCACAGCCTTGCCAACTTATGTTATGCCCTGCTTCTGTTTGCCGAAGACAATAATTTCAAAATTAAATGCAGCCATAGCGGATTTCTGGAGGAAAAATTCGGAAACATCTAAAGAGATGCATTGGATGAGACGGAAAAAGCTTTGTATCCCCAAAAAAGAAGATGGGTTGGGGTTTTAGAACTCTTGAGGATTTTAATTCAGCCATCCTAGCAAAACAACTTTGGTGATTACTAGATTACCCGAGTCATTATTCGTTGGAGTAATGAAGGGCCGCTATTACAAAAACAATTACCCAATGGACCAAACTTCAACCTCCTCACCATCTTATGGTTGGAGGAGTATCTCCTTGGCCCGTTCTTTGGTCCGTAAAGGAAGTATAAAGAAAATTGGTGATGGGAAGACCATCTCGGTTTGGACGGATACTTGGATACCCGATATAATTCTGAGACCACCAATTGCGCTACATCCCATTATTTATTCTGATCTCACGGTTGATCAATTTATTGATTCAAATACACAGACATGGAAGGAAGTCTTATTAAGACAATATTTTATTCCATCAGACGTGGTACTAATTCTACGTATTTGCATCCCAAAAAATCCAAAAGTAGACTACTGGGGATGGTATTTTACAAAGATCGGAAGATATACAGTAAAATCTGAATATCATTTGGACGAACCAGATTCAATGATTAAAGAGGCTACCTATGGTCCCCATTTTATAGAACTACAATCTCATGTTTAAAAATTATATTGTCCTTCTAAAATTAAACATTTTATTTGGCAAGCTATCTCTGGTTGTACGACTGTTAAAAATAATTTAAAGCATCGAGGTGCCCAATGTGATTTTCATTGTAATCAATGTGGTTCTGATGAGGAGACAATCAATCTTGTAATTTTTAAGTGTCTCCCAACAATTCAAATATGTGCACTTTCAAATATCCCATCACCAATTAACATATTCTTGAGTAAATCCTTCTAGTCAAATATTGACTACCTTTTTTTGGCAAGTTCCTGATATGTCTCCCATTAAGTTATTTTCATGGATTATTTGGCATCTCTGGAAAACACGAAATGAAATTTTTTTCTCAAATACTAAGAAGGATCCACAGGTCATTCTTCAAGAGGCTGAAATAGAAGCATCAATATGGTTCGAGGCGCAAAAGGAGAAATCATTAATGAAGCAGTTGGGTCCAATCAATCCACAATCAGTATGGACCTTTGTAGCTTGTCCTTCAATTGAGCAACTGACTTTTCAGGTTATAGATGCTTCGTAGATGGGTCTTGGAAGGATGCTGACCTGTTCTCAAAATTAGGATGGATTTCATTCCCAGATTCTACTAGTGGAGGTTGTATGACGTCTAGAGGAGTTCGACGTAATCTTTCTGCACTACATTGTGAGGTTGAGGCGGTCATATGGGCGATGATAAAAAAAGCATTCATTCCATTTCAAGAACAAAAAGAAGAAAGTAGGGGATCCGTTGAATGTTACGCTTGCACCAGACAGAAGTTGAGATGACAACATATTGTGTAGATGCTCTGAAGATCTTCTCTAATCCAGTGGAATGGTCAGCGTTCTCTTTCTACCAAGAAGGGTTTGAGAGACTCGTTTGTCCTTTTCAAAACTTTTTTTTTCATATCATTCCTTGTTCCTTGAATTATAATGTCGAGTCTCTTGCCCGTAATATTAGAGAATCGACTAATGATTCAAGTTTTGTAAACTCCTTTTGATTATTATATAAATTCAGTTGACAAAAAACCTAAGTATGAGATATTCGAATGATTCTTTGATTTACATTAGTTGATTAAACATTTATTTCACAAATTTACTACATTTAATTATAGTTGTTAGGTTAGTCTTTTTAATTTTCACTAATATTATATTAAATATAAGATATTTGAATGATTTTTCGATTTCAGTTGATGAATGCAAAATATAATTTGCAAATTACTACATATACAATTGCCAATAATTGTATAAGTACATTGTAAGTTTTAGATCTTTAACTTCGAACCTATTTGAGAATATTTAAAATTTTAGGGTTGAAATAACATAATATCAATGTGGATTATTAAATCATAAACCATTTTCCACCTTATTATCAATTTTATTTCTTATTATTGTTTGATAAAATATAATAAAATTATAGAACATGGATGCCTATTAAAAATGAATGATTGATTTGGTTTTGTTGTAGAGTTTCGTATTTTTCATTTGATTAGAATCAATATATTCTGGTTACAATTAGTTTAAATTTTAAAATAAAACCAATATTGATATATTTATAATTCAAATTTAATTTTCGGAATTAGAATTTTTTAATCTTTGAAGAGTGACTCTAATAAGTTAGGAGATTATTGAAATTAAGAAAAATTATTCAACCAATTCAATTTATTTTATTAAAGTTTATGATTAAAATGTTATCAAATATACAATTTGGATTAAAAATAATTAAAATACACAATTTACACAACCGATACTATAAAATCAATGATTGAATAATTAGAAAAAAAACTTTGTTTAGGAATTAGGAATTTTTTTTGTCAACATATGAGAAAAGAAATCAAACTAAAATCGCCAAGAGGCCGAAACATCATTTACTATAGTAAAACTCCGAGACAGCATACGAGCACGATGAGCCAAGGAATCCGCCTTGAAATTTAGTCCACGTGGAAGAAAAGATAAAGAGACCACCTCGAATCGACTTCTAAGGCGTTCAAAGTCGGCTATGTATGGAAAGAAAGCTGGCCATTCCACCGGGTCTTCCATCATTACAACCAACTCCAAACAGCCTGCTAAAAACTCAATTTCCTTAACCTGGAGAGAACTAAGACAAATCATAGCCCACAAAAGTACCTCAAATTCCGCATGCAAAGGAGATAAAATACGGCGTAAACAATTTGCTCCCAGATTTGATTGATTATCATTAAACTGGTAACAAAACCATCCAAATCCTGTGAATGAGTCTAATTCTTTCCACGAGGCATCCACCATACATTTGAAACCTGGAAAACCTGAGTAAACCGAAAGCCGTCTAGAGACAATGCTTCCTTGTGCGTTAGATGTCAATTGGCCCATAACTTCTTTCAAGGTAAATTCTTTTTGGGCTAACGTCCACGTGTCTGCCTCTACTTTTGCTTTCTGTAATATATCTTAAGGATCTTGAATTTTATTTGAGAAATACTTATCATTCCTCGCCTTCCATAAATATTTGATTACTAATTATTATATACCAGAAGAAAAAGAAAAAGAAACATAAATAGATAATTAGAAAACTTCCATGATTCATTAACATACAAACGAACTGATTATTTTATTTGACTTTGGAGTAGAACAATATCACAAATTTTGTTTCCAAAAATAATCTTACCTTCAATAAATTTTTGCATAATTTGATGATTTAAAATTTGGTTTAATAAAACCGGATCTAGTATAGTCTCTTATCAACATAATTTTATACACAAATCAACAAGGTCTATTTCTTCTTGAACTAGCAGAAACGGCAAAACAATGAATATATTTTGATAATCTGAAAATTATATAATTTTGCGTTAGTTGTATGAAAAGAAAAAAGAATTGAATTAAATAATAGATCAAACAACATTATATTTTCAAAAAGTTTCATAGTTTGTGTATAAAAAATCAACAGGATAATCTGCAAATTATGTCGAAATGATTACCACATAAACACAATATAAAATATGAAAATAAAATATAAAAATAATATTAATAATTTATAGAATAAAACATTACCTAGATTTCAAGGTGAGAGATTTTTAGAATAATAAATCTATGAAAGATGAATGACAATTGTAAAAAGGTAAAGTACAAGGAAAGCAACGTATCTATTTATAATAAAAACTAGGGTATACATTTTAAAATTAAAAATAATTAAATATGAAAATTAGATTTTGAAACAGTTAATATAGTGACACCGTTTAAATTCAAATTTATGCAAGAATTACAATTGGCCAAAATGATAATTAGAATTATAATGGTATGTTATAGATTTCTAAATTAGAATAAATGGTTAAAAAGATATCTTAAACAATTAAATTTGAAATTTTTGGATATAAATATGGAATATAATTATGCAACACATTACATATATTTTTCAACTACAATAATTAAAGACCGTAAATACATTTATCAATTAAATAATTTGTATGAATAAAAAAATCAATTGTGATCTTAATAATAAATGATGGCAAATCAATCTTAAATACCTTAAATATGGTATGTTGTATGTGAATACCTTCCATAAACGAAAAAAATATTTGCTGATTATAAAGAATAAATAATATCGTATGGTATGTTGTATATTTAAATCATGTTACTTTAATGGCCTATGTCTAATTTTTATGATTCCGGTAATATTTATTACGAAATAGAAAAAAATAATTATACAACTCGCAAATGTTTTTAATATCCACTTTCCAATATCACGAACATATCAATAGTTTTCTTGTTGACAACATATCTATCTTTAAAGGGATCAGAATTAAATTTGGTTTTAATTATTGATTAAATTCATATCTTAAATACGAATCATTTGTGATCTAATCAAAAAATGGATTCAAAATTATATTAACTAAACTTTCATACATAATTTTTTCGTTTAACTACGTATCTTGAAAACGATTCTTTCATGATCTACTAAAATTGTATTCAAACATATATTAACTAAATATCTTAAACAAGTTTTTCGATTAAATTTGTCTCTTATATACACAATCAAACATAATTTTCCAATAAATGTTTCAAAAACAAAAAATAAATCACCAAAATACCTTTAATACCATTGTAATTTCAGATGGAAATTTAAGTAATATTCTTCAATGTAATAAGGAAAATTCTAAATATGTCTATCATTTTATTATATAGAAGATGACTAATGATTTCTAAATTTACATTTGTTTATAGCTTAATATTAGAAGCAAGTCAATACTGGTTTACGTTTGATTTTTTTTTGTGAAAACCTTTACGTAAATTATATATAATGATCATAAATATATCATAAATTGTTAATTTCGGCAATTAATATACGATAAATAAATATAGATAGATTATCATATATATATATATATATATATTAATTAAGCAATTAATAAGATATTATATGGTAACTGATTTGTTTTTTGAAAATGATAGTATTAAACTTTCCAAAATCCCCTCACAAACAATTGCAAAACCAATGCCATTTAATATAATGTTTTTATTTTTAGGTGCAAATCTAAAAAATTGGTATCGTTTTATTGTATAGAAGACATTATTATGGGTTTGAGTGTCTGAACAAATATATAATTGAAATCATAAAAGCTAAAACTTATATTTGGTATTAGAGCCAATTCCAAATTTGTTTGATTCACCAATATTAGTCATTAAGAAATAGATCGTATTGGTCTTGACGCAAGTATTGCGTTGTTAAAGTTTAAAGTGATGACAACATCGTTAAGTTGAAGATAAATAAGTGTTATTTAGAATGAATAGTGAGTTTAGAATATCCGTACGATAGCCTTGATGAAGTTGTGATAGCTGTTTGATAAAAGTCAAATAGATAGAAAAAATCGTAAGGATGTTACCTTATCGGGTTCATTAAAATATGGGTATGTTAGACGTATAAAGTAATTGATTTTAAAGAAGATTAGTGATCATGTAAGTAGTTGCAGGATTATGATATTCACATTAACTACGTATAGTAAGTTAATGAACATTTAAGAAGGTGACGTAATTGTATAATTGTCATAAAAAGTTGTAAAGTTAAGAGTTTTTGGATTGATGTTATATACATATATGTATATATGTAAGGATGAATAAAATGCTTTCACCATATTTTAAATAAATTTGTGTTGAACAAGTCCTAACACAACGAGTACTAAAATGGTGGTTCCTGATCAAACGGGTAGAGGAGAATAAACAAGGACACTTGCAGATTGGATCGGGAGCAAGAGCTAGTTAACTAAGAACAAGAAGAGATGATTGCCGAATTGATATTCTTATTAGACTTTGTATGTCAAAAAGCCGATCCTTTTTTAAAGGATTGTGCCTCTATTTATAGATTATAGAGGCGGTTACATGTGTAGAAAATAAAGGAAAATTTACAAATCTTGTTGATAAGACTGAATCTGTTAAGATTTATGCTAGATTTGTGGGATCTTTCCATGTCGGAACAGGAAAACTTCCATTTATGGTTTGCTAATGTGTCATCCGACTTCCCTTCAGGTTCGTGGAACCTTCCGAGATGAGATATTTTGCCGAGTCGAATATTTTGTCCGAGTTAAAGACTTAGTGCTTGCAACCGGGTTGTTTTTTTATATTCGACCTGTTGTTTTCAGTGGACCGAAGTACGATCTCGGATCCACCTCCAACAATTGTCCCCCCAGACTCGGAAAATTCTAGTTCCAAATTTCCGAGTCATAAAAGTTGTTTCATCTTCTAGAATCTTCAGTCCACGTGTCAGTTTTCCAGTGGGCTAGTTGAAGAGTCGTCTCAATTTTACTCGAATCATCATTATTAACACGTGGCGTTGCTTCGATTACTTCACACTCAATTATAATTACAGTTTCGTGTCGTTTTGTATTTTAGTAATTACCTATAAATATCGTGCTTCTTCTTCTTTTACCATTCACTTTTCATTTGCATAATCTTACTTTAACGACTTCCGAATTCTTCTGTCTTCAAACTTCTTTAAATTTTTCAAACTTCTTTTTCTTCATTCTTCTTTGAAAGTGGGTCTTGATGATTTTAACCTTCCTAATGTTGAAGCTGGTATCAATTCTGCACTCAAGGGTTTCAATGTTTGGCCTTCTAGAGGTTTTGCTAGGGTTTCTGAACCCTTAGCTGCTTCATTTTGGGACATAGTTGAAGTCCCTTCTGGGTTTGGCCGTGGAGATTCGCGGCCTGCAAAAAGGGCTAGGGATGATGTGCTGCTAAGGATTGGCGCTCTAAGAGGAGGCGGTAGGACTGATTCTGCGGGTACTTCTCGTGGAAGGGGTAGGGGTACACCTACCCGAGTTGTTGATGACTACCTTGAAGTGGTGGAACTTTGATCTAAACTTTCTGCCACCAAGGAGGAACTTGCTCGTGCCGAAGACGAGTTGAGACTTGAGCACGAAAATATCCTCAAGTTGGTAGCTCAAAATGCGACTCTTTCAGAGTTGCTAGATTGTGTTGATTCCAATCAGGGTGCCGCCTTCAAGTCTGCCGAGAAGGCTAATAACGGGGTTCTGAGGTTGCGAGCCAAGTTGGATTGATGAGGGGGACTTTGATTTTTGACTCCGCCTGGCACTAACTGTTGAGAACTTGAGAATCTTTGAGGTTCTTCGTGAACGTCTGTCTGACCGTTTTGGCCGAATTGCTGCTCAGTTTAATGATCGAACCTTGAGGCTTGTTTGTCGTATGCCCAGTTTATTGGGTCAGAAAATGTTCTCCAATTACTTTCCAACCGTGGAGTCGACATCCCTTATGCGGTCATTGACTCGATGATTGCCAAAGTGAACAAGTTCAAGGAACTCGTCGATAAGAAGAGCTTGACGCCGCTGCTTCCAGGGGACTTGGTTGTCCCCATTTTTTAAGTTGGAGAAGCCTCCAATGCTGGTGAAAGTGGACTCCTAGAAGAACCGTAATTTTTCTGGGCTTTGTCATAGTCTTCTTTTGTAGTCGCCGCTTGGCTTCTTCCAGGAGTTGTACATACTTTTTGTACTCGGTTCTTTTTGTAAATATTTTTCCTGTGTAAATGAAACGAAATTTGATATTTGATTATGGATGAAAAAATCGCTTAACTAATTTACTCGTCATTTTACAAATTCTGGTTCCCCAGATCCTTTTCATGTTTTTTGCGCGTTTAGACTAGTTCTTCTCGTGTTTAGAGAGTTTAATCTCATTTTAGCTTAAGAAGAGAAATTTCTGTTATGCGACTTTAAAGCTGACATTTTAGGACTCAGTTTGAGTTCTAAGAAGTTAAGACTCAGAAACCATATTCGTAAAACTTTGTCTAAAGAATTTTCAATTATCTGTTCTGAAACATGTGATTTTGTTTGAGACTTTAATCTAGTAATTATGTACAAAGCTATGCTTTGTCTTTTAAGTGAGATTTTAATCTGTGAAAATCTGTACAAAGCATTGCTTTGTCTTTTAAGTGAGATTTTAATCTCGTAAACCTGTACAACGCTATGCTTTGTCTTTTGAGTGAGATTTTAATCTCGGCAAATCTATACAAAGCACTGCTTTGTCTTTTAACTGAGATTTTAATCTCGTAAACATGTACAAATCTATGCTATGTCTTTTGTTGAAAATTGATTTCATTAATCTATACGGAACTATATACTGCCGTTTGGTGAGAAGTTAATCTCATTAAGTCTGCACAAAGCTATGCTTTGTCTTATTGACGAGAACTGATCACGTCAAACTGTACGGAACTATGTTCAGTCTTTTGGTGAGATTTCAATCTCAAAGGATTTACACAAAGCTTTGGCCTTGTCTTTTTGTGCAAGAATTAGATTCATGTCAGTGTTATAAGAGGTTAATCTCGTAATAGTCAAGTATTGTATAAGTTTCCCGAGGTTGAGTTTGGTGAGCTTAGAAGTCAATTTTTAAGGTAAGGACTAGGTCTTAGTCAGAGATTTTTGAGATTTAGACTCGGTGATATTAAGTTTTGCGAGATTAGGCTTGGCAAGTTCAGAACTCAGCATTTGAGATAAGGACTAGGCCTTAGTCGGGAATTCTCGAGGTTTAGACTCGGTAATATTAAGTTTTGTGAGATTGGGCTCGGCGAGTTGAGAACTCGGTATTTGAGATAAGGACTAGGCCTTAATCGGAGATTCTTGAGGCTTAGGCTCGGTGAAGTTTCTGTGATTTGAATACATTTTTTGAGGTTGGGCTCGGTGAGATTTTAAGACTCGGTTTAAAGATAAATTGCGTTTGTTTTTGCGAGAATTTATCTTGGATTGCGACTTTGGGAGATATAGAGTGTAACCTTTAATTTTTTTTTAGATGCCGACTTGGGAAAAATTAAATTGTTATAGAGTTCTAGTTGGACCCGAAGGCTACCTACGTACCCCGAAGGGATCAAGCCAAGACGTAGTTCTCATTACATAATTAATTAAGTAGATAGAGATGCGTTAAGTGAAGCATCTAATTTTCCGAGATGGCGAGCTTTTAGTAGTAGTATCTCTTTAAGTTGATAGAGTTCCAACTTCGAGGAATTGGTATGCCTTCCATCCTAGCGATTTTGTAGACTTCTAGCTTTACCACTTCAAAGATAATGTATGGCCCTTCCCAATTTACGTAGAGTTTCCCGACATTGAGTTCGACCGTGTTCTCAAACACTTTTCAAAGTACAAGATATCCGACTGCAAAGTATCGTCTACGTACTTTCTTATTGTAGTACTTTGTAACTTGTTGTTGATAGTTTTGTAATCGAAGAAGTGCCTTGTTGCATTCTTCTTCTAAGTCATCAATGCTATTTTCCATAGTATTATTGTTAGCGTCTTCATTCTCCGAAAGATATTTGCGGTTTAGAATTAGCACAGCTATCTTGGCTGGAGCCATTGCCTCTATCCTGTGAGAAAGAGAGAATGGAGTTCGTCTGGTTGATCACCGAGGTGTGGTCCGATGTGACCATAATATGCCCTTCAACTCGGAAGCCCAACTTTCCTTCTTTTCAGAGAGTCGCTTCTTTATACCTTCAAGGATATATTTGTTGGTGCCCTCGGCTGGCCGTTTCCTTGTGGGTTTCGTAGTGTTGATTTGCTTACTCAGATATTCCATCTCGCACAAAAGTTAGTGAATTGTGCTGAGATGAACTGAGATCCGTTATCAGTTACGATCTTGTATGGAAGACCATTTCGGCAGGTGATATTTTTCCACACGAATTTGATCACATCTTTATCCTTGATCTGAGAATAAGCTTCTGCTTCAACCCACTTTGAGAAGTAGTCGGTCATAACAAGCATAAATCTCTTTTGACGTGATGACGGTAATGGTCCAACTATATCCATTTCCCATCGCATGAATGGATAAGGCAAGACTGCCGATGTTAACTCCTCGGTTAAAGCGTGAATGATGTGTCCGTGTCTTTGACACTTGTCACACTTAGTGGTGTATTCGGCGCAATCCTTTGCCATAGTCGGCCAATAATGGTCGAGTGTTCTGATTTTTTGAACAAGTATTCTTCCACTATTGTAGTTTCCTCCCGTTCCATCATGTGTCTTTTTGATGATCTCGTCGACTTCGTTTCCATAAATACAAGTGAGCAGTACTCCCTTTGTACTTCTTCGGTAAAGATTTTCGCCGACTCGGGCGTTGAAAGCACACTTGGCTTTTAATCGGCATGCTGCCCATCTGTCTTCTGGCACTTTTCAATCTAGGATGTAAGCTAGGATTTTGTCTCGCCGATCCACCTTCTGTTTGTCGTTTTGTTTAGCGTTTACCATCTCGGAATCGGATACTTCTCAGATTTCATCTATAGCCGAGATGAGTTCTAGATCTCCTTTTGATAGGCTTATGCTTGGTCGATCTATGCTTACCACTAGGACGATTCACCTTTGGATGGGATCTGTTGTGGATACAAGAGCAACTAGGGAGTCGACAGATGTGTTCTCGGACCTTGAGATTTTGTTGATCTTAAATCTCAATTCTTTGGTCAGCTCCTTTACCACGTGAAGATAAGCTTCCATTCGATCATTCTTTGTGTCATAACCTCTGTTCACTTGGTTAACAAAGAGTTAGGAGTCGCAATAGAAATCGATATCGGTAGCTCTGACTTCCTTAGCCAGTTTAATTCCTGCAATTAGGGCCTCGTACTCCGCCTTGTTGTTTGAAGCTGGGAATGCAAGTTGAAATGACTGTTCTAGGACTTCTCGCATAGGGCTCTCTAGTCGGATGCCTACTCCTGAGCCGTGTTGTGATGAAGATCCATCCACATATATCTTCCACGTTTGAACCTTTTCCGAGTCTAGAGGTTCTAGATCCGGAGATAGCTTGATTATGAAGTCGGCTAAGACTTGCGACTTTGCACTTGTACGTCCATTGAACTCGATGTCGTACTTGCTTAATTCGATTGCCCACTTTGTCAATCGTCTTGACTGATTTGGATTATGCAGTATGTCTGCAGTGGATGATTTGTTAATACTATAACAGTGTGAGACTGGAAGTAAGGTCGCAACTTCCTTGCTGAAGTAACTACCGCTAGTGCAAGTTTCTCTGTAGTCGGATATCGGGACTCAGCTCCATCCAATGACTTGATGATATAGAAGATCAGATACTGAGTTCCTCTATCATCTCGAGCTAGTACACCACTAACTGCCAAGGTAGAAACTACAACGTATAAATATAGTGGTTCTTTGTTTTCTGGCTTGGCAAGTATCAGCGGTGTTGAAAGGTACTCTTTTAACTTGGAGAAAGCCTTTTTGCAGCTTTCATCCCACTTGAACTCTTTGTTTCCACACAACAAGTTGTAGAATGGAAGACACTTGTCAGTTGAGCGCGATATGAAGCAGTTCAGGGTGGCTATTCGGCCCGATTGCCTTTGCACTTCTCGCTTATTCTTCGGAAAAGGCAATTCTTGGATTGCCGTGACCTGTTTTGGATTAGCTTCAATTCCTTTTTGAATGACTATATATCCGAGGATTTCCCCTGATGTAATCCCAAAAGTACATTTTTCCGGGTTGAGCTTCATCTGATATTCATTCAGAGTTTTGAAGCAACAAGCTAAATGATCGACGTGATATTTTGCTTTTAATGACTTGACAAGCATGTTGTCAATATATACTTCTATTGTTTGGTCAAGTTGGTCGGCCAACATTTTGTTCACGAGCCACAGATACGTAGCTCCAACATTCTTCAGTCTGAATGGCATTACTTTATAATAATAAGTGCCCCGTTCCATGATGAACAAAGTCTTCTCCATGTCGTTGGGGTGAATCCGAATCTGGTTATATCCCGAAAAAGCATCCATGAACGAAAAAAGTTCGTTTCCAGCTGTTGCTTCGATGATTCGGTTGATATTCGGCAGTGGGTAGCTGTCTTCTGGACAAGCTTTGTTAAGATCAGTAAAGTCTACACAGTCTCGCCATTTTCCATTCTTATGTGGAACAACTACCGGATTGGCTAGTCATTGAGAATATTGAACTTTGGTGGCTGATCCAATTTTAATCAGCTTTTTGACTTCTTTGATCACGATCTTTGTTATCTTTGGCCCAAGTTTTCTTGTCTTATGTTTAATGGGCTTATATGTCGGATTGACATTTAGCCTATGACTTGTGACTACCTGGTTGATTCCATGCATATCATTTGGTGTCCATGGGAATATAATAACATTTTCTTCAAGGAGACGTATTAGTTTCTCCTTGATTGACTTGCTCAAGTCGATGCTGATGCTTATATAATTTGGTTGGTCAGTCAAATCGATGTTGATGAGTTCAAAAGTTGATTGGTCCGCCCATGATTATACCGACAACAACTAGTGGATCAACGGATCCATCATTGTCTCCTACTGGCTTTTGCCGCTTAATTGCTTCCGAGGTTTCGTCTTTCTGGATTTGCTGATTTGAAAGCAGCCTCTCGTTGCTTAGCTTCTTTCCGTTTCTGCACTTTGTACTTTTGGGTTTCTTCTTCTGAAACTTCCAACTCTCCTTTGCTGAATTTCCCAGCTCGGAATTCTTGCAATTGCTTGCACTTTGAAGTCGTCACTAACTTTGGCCTTTGTCAGACTCTTCTTGAAAAATCTGAGATACAACTTTAAAGGATCGTCAAAGCCTTGCCTCAAGGATCCTAACTCAGGAGTTGAGGTATCTTGGTTAACGAATAAAGCGTACTGCTTCATAAACAACTCGGCAAGTGGGTTGAAGCTTTTGATTGATCCGACTAGTAGCTTGGTGAACCATACCAATGCGTCTCAGGTCAAATTCTCTACAAAGTGCTAACAGTAAGCTAAATCCTTGTTTTCCATGGTGTAGTTGGTACCGTTCATCATGATGTTGAAGGCGCTCATAAATTCCACTAGGTCTGAATTCCCATCATAAAACGGGCATCAGATTTGCAACCCTCTGTTTACCGAGACTCTCCTTAGTCGCGGTGCGAATGGCAAGTTTTGTGCCTGAGCTAGAATCCTTCCTATCTTGGGTGCCGAGTGATGAGTGTGATTTTTAACGGTGTTAGAGCTCTATTTTAGGTTGTTTTGCATCCGATTAGATAGGTTTTCCATGCATTCCGGTCCATTTAGGTTAGTTTTGCACTTTTTGCATTTACATTTGGAATTTTGGAGTTTTTCTAGGAAAAGGAGCAAAAAGGAGCTTAAAATGGAGCTAAAGCTAATTGGAACTAGCTGCTAAGGAAAAGGAGTTGCTCAGACTCGGATCGCTGCCTCGCGGTTCGCATGGCGAGGATTGCTCGGATCGCAAATGGAAGGAAACCTCAGTCGCTAGCCTCAACCTATCTACCGCGAGGGAAAACACATTTATCACACTCGAACCATTCCACTTGCCCTCAGCCTGCGAGGACAGAGTAAAAACCACTCCTTGGTGTCCAAGCTCGCCAAGGAAAAACAAGGAGAAGATTTTTAGTTAACCGACTTAGGTCGGTTTGATCATTAGGGTTATGCAAATAACCTTATAAATATCCTTTAATCATCATTTTATAGGGGCATCTGATGTTTTAGAAAAGAAACTCTCTCTAACTTTCGTTGTTGCTTTCTTTAAGATTGTTTAAGGTACTTTGTTGAATCATTTTGGAAGTTTAATGCATTAAGTTTATTTGATCTTCATCTTTACTTTGTGTTGTTTATTTTTTATTGTTGTTTATGTTTGTGGTGATGAAATCTCCTCTGATCCTCNTTATTGTTGTTTATGTTTGTGGTGATGAAATCTCCTCTGATCCTCCACTCTCAAATCA
>OVBA01006323.1:0-17333 GCA_900406435.1 Lepidium aucheri
GCTTTTTACCTTAGATTCACTTATTGTTATTATCTTGCTCTATTTATTGATCATTTCTCTGTTTTAGATGTTTATGTTATGTTTCTAATTTGTCTTTTAGTCTATTTTGTCCTATTGGCTAGATTGCAAGCTCACTAGAAAACATAGCCTATCTTTGTGACAGATTGATAGGTTGTGTGGACTAGGAACTAGTAGTAGATAGGTTGATTACAAGTAACTAATGAGTATTGGTTCGACATCCCACTTACTTACCACCATGCTTCAATGATTTGATCACTTAGGCCGAAAACCTTGTTATTAGTAGCATGCGCGGCAAGGAAGGTAGTCAGTTTGTAGTGGTATAAATGGAAGCACCCTCCAACGCGATCTTGGGACGAACATGGCTACAAGCAATGAAGACAGTGGCCTTTACTTACCATCAATACATCAAATTCCCGACACCCAGAGGGAACGCTATTTGTATAAGAGGGAGTCAGAAAATGACAAGGCGATGCTACAAAGACAATTTTGCGATCTCCAAAGCGAGCGCCGCATAGCAATTATTTCAACTCGAGGCCTCATCCGAGTAAGAAAGTGGAACCCACCGCAATCCAAAACTAACCCCCCGAGGGAGTCACTGGTTGACCACATGCAGATCAACCTCAATGATCCGGAGAAACCAATAGCGATTCGGAGAGATCTTGACCCAAACGTCAAGAAGGAGTTAATCGAATTCTTAATCATGAACATGGACACTTTTTCATGGTCAGAATCCTCGATGAAGGGAATTGATGCATCAGTGACCACGCACGAACTTAACATGGACTCAACCTTCAATTCGATAAAACATAAATAGAGGAAACTAGTATATGAACGCGTGAAGTCAGTAAACAACCAAGTAAAGCAAATTTGAAGCTTGGGTCAATACGAGAAGTCAAGTACCCAGACTGGATAGCAAAACCTGTGCTGGTCAAAAAGAAGAAATGGCACATGAGGGTTTGGTGGACTTCAAGCCTCAACAAAGCATGTTCGAAAGAAAGTTTCCCACTCCCGCACATAGATAGAGCGATAGAAGATCCACTCAGGTATAAGGTGATGTCTTTCATGGATGGCGTCGCAGGATATAACCAAATACCTATGCACCCCAAAGACCAGGAGAAGAAGTTGCTTATATGTGATAGGGAGACGTACTATTATAAAGTCATGCCATTCAGACTAAAGAACACAGGGGCAACGTAACAGCAACTCGTGAACAAGATGTTCGAAGCGCAGCTAGGGCGAATGATGGAAGTATACATTGAAAACCTACTGGTCAAGTCAACTCGGTCACAAGACCACATGTCACAACTCCCCAAATGCTTCAGAATCTTGAATGAGTATGGGACGAAACTTAACTCGGCGAATGCTCCTTTGTCGTGGCATATGGAGAATTCCTGGGATACATAGTCACAAAACAGGGAAATAAAGCAAACCCAAAGCAAATAAGCGTGTTGGCGTCAAAACCTGGTCCAAAAACACCAATGGATGTTCAATGCTGCACGAGAAGGATTGTGTCACTAAACCGCTCCATTTCTAAATCAACCGACAAAATGCCTCCTGTTCTACAAATTACTCAAGTCAAACAAAAAGTTCAAGTGGAGCAACGAGTGCCACGAAGCACTAGACCAGCTCAAGGCTTATCTAGCCAATCCAGCAATCCTGGCTAAACAGAAAAGGGAGAGACACTTTACTTGTACATGGCGGTGTCAAAGGCAGCAGTCAGCAGGGTAGTAGTCTGAGAGGAATATGGCGAACAAAAATTGATATCTTATGTCAGGAAATCACTCGCAGACGTAGAAATGTGGTACACTCTCATAGAGAAGGTGGCATTAGCAGTAGTGGTAGCAGCTCGGAAACTCCGGCCTTATTTCCAAAGCCATATAGCCGTAGTCATTGAGCACTAGCTACAAACCATCCTGGATAGCCCGAGCCAGTCCGGACGGTTAGCCAAATGGGCAATCAAGCTGAGCAAACACAACATCAAATTCAAGCCCAAGACGGCAGCAAAGTCTCAGGTCTTCACTGATTACATAGCTAAGTTGGCACAACCAGAAAATAACCCAGCGAGTATGATGTCGCACTGGAAGCTGCATGCCGATGAAGTCTCATCTAAAACAGGTGCTGGAATCAGTATATGGCAGACCTCCTCAGATAGAGAGGTCTTAGAGCAATCATTCTTATATGGATACAAAGCTTCAAAAAACGTATCAGAGTAATGAATGGAATTTGCCATGTGTCTTTTGATAACAACATTCCATGCTTACATAGACTCTCAATTGGTAACCAGTCAACATAGTGGGTAGTATGCAACAAAGGACTCAAGAATGGAGTCTTCTCCGATTAGTGAAAGAGCTGATAATGAAATTCAATAGCTTCAAACTAACAAAGATACTTCGGGGGAAAATACTATGGTAGATGCTTAGCCACACTATCATCTACATCACATCCACTAGTAAGACGAGTAATCCATGTAGCAAGGGGAAACCCAACATCCAGCGCGACAACACCGTGATGCCCGTTGTGAAACAGCACAAACGAGCGAGTAATTAATCCACCCTGATAGTTCCACAAACTTCATAACTGAACTGGAGGGAGCCAATCATACGACACAACATGCATGGGTTAGTACCTGAAGATCACTGGTAAGCATAGAAACTCAGAATTTGGAGTGGGAGGTACTGCATGATAGAAGACCAACTATACAAGGCTAGCTTTGGTGGGCCATACTTACAAATGTTCAAGCACTGACAAAGCCAAAACGCTACTCATTGAAGTCCACAAAGGATCATGTGGAAGCCACTCACGGGGGCGGGCACTAGCTATCAGTATAAAGAGGCAAAATATTACTGACTGATGATGATCGGAAAAAGCAAGGAGTATTCCAAATGATGTGACAAATATCAACGGCACACTCCAACCATAAATCAACCAACAGAGTTTCTAACTACAGCATCCATTCTCTACCCTTTCATGAGATAGACGATGGATATCGTTGGGCTAATGGAGCCATCCGGGATCCAAAGACACAAATTTGTACTTAGCTTCACATATTACTTCACAAAGTGGTCGAGGCAAAGTCATACTCACATATTACTAGGGAAGTCGTGAAGACCTTCTTATGAAAGAACATTATATGTAGACACAGACTCATGAAAGAAATCATAATTGAGAACAGAACCAATCTAACATCAAGACATGTCAGAGCGTTGTGTGAGGAAAAGGCAATAAGGCTACCAACGTCAACGTCAAGGTACCCCCAAGCCAACGGACTGGCGGAAGCAACAAACAAAGGCATTCTCAATAACCTCAAAAATCAGTTAGACTCGGAGAAATCAAAGTAGACTGGAAAGCTACCAGCTGTCCTAAGGACTTATAGGACCACGCCGCAAAATTATGCAGGAGAATCATTGTTTTTCTATTCATTTGGCATCGAGGCAATGGCACCACCGAAAATTCTAGTTCCAAGCCTACAAAGGTTACTTAGCCACGAAAATACTATTCCTAAAGAAAAGGGAGTGACCGTGCTGTGAATGACATAGAGCAAGCATGTAATAAATCGAACTACATTTTAGGCTTGATCCCTTCGAGGTATGTAGGCAGCTTGCTTTAACTGAATCCACTTGTTTTTTTAAAAAATACATATGAGCCAAAAGGTAAGGAAAAACGTCAAAGACAATACACAAAAACACACCACAAATTGACTAAGAGTTAATCGAGTCAACCAATAGCAACAGACGGATCTACCAGTTTACAAAGAAAAACACTCAAGGATCTCCAACTGACTAGAGAAAAAGAAGAGAAAATTGTGACAAACAGATTCACAACAACATCCGCGAACCGACTACGAGAAGAAAAAGAGAAAATGATGACAAACAGTGCTAGCTCAAGCAGCAGCATCCATATTTTTGCTCTCCCCCAAAACAGCTGGATCTCCTGAAACCGTGGAAGAGGACCCAAGGACCACCATGGTCGTTGCAGCCAACACATGATCCTCAACTTCAGCAGCTCCGCCAGCAACAACTTGGTCATCACCCAAAGCATGATCGTTTAACCTAGCGGACACTTCACCGATGCGCACAATCCGACCCTCTAGCTCTGTGAACATAGTCTCAAGATCTAAGTTGGGAGTTTCCAGCTCCTTGAGATGGGCCTTTGCCTTCGCTGCGTGAATCCGCATGATAAGGTTGATGTTGTTCACATATTGGTGCAGCCTAGATTCTCTTTCATCAACCTAAAGTTGCTGATCCATCCTATTCCCAAAGGTGGCAAGATGCTCTAGGGGGAGCTCGTTCTTCTGCACACCATCAGCGATAAGCTCTTGACTCCTTGCAGCAAGAGACTGCCCGTTAACCTCTACGGTGTAGAGAGATTCCTCCAGACTCGCAACCCTGGGTTCAAGACCATGTAGAGACCCCTTAGCTTGAAGGAGTTCATTTTAAGTGGCCCTGAACCGAGCCTGAGTGTCAACGTTTACCACCAAACTTTTAGCAAGGGAGCAAAACTCATTTACAGACATCGCCGCCTAAAACAAGACATTGGAGACATCATACACGATTAAGTTATCAAGATTTTCCAAAAGAAAAAAGAAGAAAGATAAGATAAAAGAGAAGGATTGAACATGAATCTGGCTCATAGCCATCCCCACGTAGGCGTCTCGGAGTCGCAACCAATCAACATAAATAAGTGAGACGTGTGCCCCCTTCCCTCTATGAAGACTTCTTCCGAAGGGCATAGTTGTCTGATTTATTCCTTGATCTTCAAAAAAGACTGACTCCTCCTTTCCAAAAAGATCGTCCAGAAAAAATCCTTTCACCAAGAGTCCTTCTTATCCCCTTCACGACCTGCAGGAAAGTTAGATATACTTCTCGCTAATCCTTCTTCTTTTGATCAGCCTAGCATCTCCTCGTGGATCGTGCAAAAAACCCTAACAACTATCGAAGGCTCCCCAATTGTTGGGAACTCATATCCATCCAGCAGAGACTTAGCTAGACTAGACTCTCACAACGAGAGCACTCTACCAAGAGTTGTCTCAGTACAAGCGCGCTTGGCGGCATGAAGAAAGAACGGAGACAACCCCACATCATTCTTAGGGAAAAGTAAGTTCTATGAGGCAAACGCGGTGGGGAAGGTACATTATCCCTAACACACGAGAAGCGTGGCATGTCAGGTCAGAGTTATTCAGCCATCTCCTCAAAACAGACTTTAGGGAAGCATTTACAATAGTCCTCGGGGAGATCTTGAAGAAAATAACTAAAGCGATAATCTGAATCTTTATCCAGAAGGCCCTCGATAACCCTACATTCTGGTTTTCTATTTGAAAAATAAAAGAAACTGTCTGAACGTTTGATCGTGTAACGAGAGAGAAGATCCTCAGAAGTGAAAAGAATTCCCTCCTCAACGGCGCAAACAAACAAACCAGATTAACCCAAATGAAAGAGGGACAAAGTTGGGATAAGGGTAAACCCAAACCCTCTAGGAAACAAAACAGAATATGCGGAAGCGGGAAGGAAAGAGAACACTTCTCGAAGAATATGGTGAAGGCACAAGTGTAACCTTAAGGACCTCCTTCAGAAGATCTATCTCCCAGAGCGTCAAGTGCGGTGGACGCCATACCTTGGTCACGCTGCCACCAATCCAATGACTTGTTTGTAAATACAAACTAAAAGTGGGGATTACCCACATCCAGCTTTCCCTTTGGCAACCGCGATCTCGGGTCCTTACGAGTCAAAGAATGCTTAGACCTGCCAGATAAAGAAGCATCCTCAACCATCAGAGCAGTACGGCAAACAAAACCAGAAGTGTCAGGAGAAGTACTTTGCTAAAGAGAAAAATGAGAGACTCTTCCAGAGAAAGAGAATCAACTGTAAAATATTCCAGGCTGATGAAATCATTTCCAGAACTACTCATAAAAGTCATAACCCATACAGCAAAATAAATCAGAAATCAAAGAGAGATTGAAGGAGGAGAAAAAAAGTACCTTAAAATATGATTTTGGAGACAGCAAAGTGAAAGGATGAGTAAATAAAAAAACTTTTCAGGATCGCAAACTTTAATTGTTGACGAAAGAATCTCAACCCTCAGAGCGATGCCAATCTCGAGAAGGCAAAGGAAGCAACATCAAAACTCCCGCCAAAAATCAATAAAGCCATGCAGACCAAAATGAAAGAACAACAAAACCAAAGCCACAAAAGGCTCGAGCAAACAATCCGACCAAATTAAAATAAAAGGCCCAAACGTAAACAAACTGTACAAAAAGAGGCCCAAACAAAAAATCTGACAAGTAAATAAAAACACCATATAAGAGCCAAGTAAATAGGTCAACAAAACATAACACAGCACACGCTGAAATTACAGGAAGTCGAGAAAAGGCTGAACTCGCAACCAGCTATTTAGTGGAAGAAAGATTGCGATTCAAAAGAAAAAAAACCATGAATTCATGTCAAAAAGAAAAAACAAACCAAGTTTAACAAAAAACCCACCAAGGTACCAAAGTTCAAACAAGAATAAACTAAGTTCAACAAAAACCCACCAAGGTACCAAAATTCATAGCACGAATAAAAGGTGCAAAATAGAATCTCTAACTAATCCTCCGCCTCGGAGAGCAAGGGCCTCCATCGAAATCATGGTTCAAAGTTGAGGGCATAGATCCTGCTGGACTCTCTGGAGGAGCATCAACACCCAAGACATGAATGTTAAGGTTAGGGGCCTTCGTCGCATGGAAAGAAACGTGAGTAGCTATGCGCCGCTGCCTCATGTCATCCATGTCATCTTCAGAGACGTCCCTACCACAACAAAGGATGACCATCTTTAGTTGTGCCTTAACGAAAATAAGAGCTTTAACGTACTAGCTCCTCGAGCTTTTGGTTAAAGATTTCCTTAGCCTTTTCCAAGGCTCCACAATACTGCTTCACCACTTGAGCGTGTGCGACACCAGAACCTTCTCAAGCTCCTCTTTCGTAGAAGTGTTTAATACTCGCTTGTCCTTCTCCGGACAAGCCACCTTCTTGGCGGAGGAATGGCACCTCGCTGTCATAAGCTTCAAATCCTCCTCCAGCTTGTCAGCCTACTCAGTTATTTGGGCCAGAGAAGCGATAAAGTCATCGGAGGGGCAGCTGTCCCTAACTAAAAGAGGGGAAGAGGACTCACAAGATTCTTACCGTCTCACAAAACGGGTGATGGCTCCAATGACCTAGAGAGAAAGAAAAATGAAGCATTTTACAATTGAAACTATATTATTTTAAAGAAAAAATAATAAATAAATAAAACCAGAAGCATACCAAACCAAGATCACACATGGCTTTCCGGAAGAAAACCTCATATGCTATATCGAAAACAAATGAAACTGAGAAATTTTCAAGGATAATCAGGCTACGAAGAGTCTCCAAAGAATAGACACTAACAGGCGGTTTGAGCTTACAAAGACTTCTTTTCCTTGCGGCAAGCGGGATCAGCACGGGACCTCTTAGAAGAGGGCTCCCCGATACGAGTCACATGCCTTCCAACAGGAGTTTCATCACCCTCATTCCTCTAAGAGCAAGAAGAATCATGGGCCCTGTATGAGTCCAAAGGGCAATTATCACATTGAATTTCAGAGTACGACAAACGTTCTGAGGCAAAAAGACTATCAGCATGAGCATACAAAAATCTCAATGTAAAGGATAAATTTTTACATAATACCTCTATGGCGGTCAGAGCTAGCCGGAGAACAGAGCAAAGAACGAGAAGAGCCACCCACCATGAGTTATGGAATCGAGAGACAACGAGTGCGGCGGATCCTCTCAGCAGAAAAAGAACCACAAGAGCAATTGCCTTTCCTGAGCTCTGAGATAATTTTCACGTTCTGTGAAGTATAATGCTTAATGGGAGCTATAAAGCACATAATAGTCAGTTTCAAGAGTAACAAAAAAAAGGAGGTAAGGAAGAACAAACACATAAGGCCGACCAAGTATTTGGCGCCACTAAAAGAGGACAATATCAAAAGTACTCTTCCTAAGAGTAGCGAGAGACTTGCGAAACCAAAAACCCTTCTCCTTCCACTTATCATCATGCTCTGGAGTATATGTGTTCCAATCCAGGGGAGAAGTACAGTCCCCCCGATGGTTTCAAAGTGTGAAAGAGGAGATAGGAAGAAGCAAATGGGGGCTCAATACAACCCCACTCTCCTTCGCCAAAGTAAACAGATTTAGCGCCTGACGAAGCAACAGAAGGTAGAGCTGACCAAGAGCGACACGAAGTTTTCCCAAGAGAAGGAAGGTGCATTCAAGAATCAGGAAGGATAATCTGCAACAGTCAAAATAATCCATAAAACCCAGACGTACATGTCCAGTTCCTATTCAGGGGGAGAACCCAAAAGATTGAAATCCAAAGAGATGTCGTGGCAGGATCTGAACGCCTCCAGATCATCAGAAGACATTTTCTAACCTCGCAAAGGAAAATAACAAAGAACAATCAGAGAAGAATCAGAGTATATTTGCGAATTTAAAAAGAAATTTGTAAAACGAGAGAAAAGAAAAGCAGAGAAAAAGCAAAGGCAAGAGTCAACTTTAGAGGGAAACGCAGATTTAGGGTTCTACATCTACATAGGGAAGTGCAACTGTCTTTTCACTTCTAAACACGCTTCCGACAAAGAAATCTTCTACAAGTTTCTTTCTAGAGAATTCTGTCCAAAATTTCCTCAGTCACCATGAAATCAATTCTCTCTTCCCTTTCGAGACTCGTTGGCCACTCTTCAGCCTCTCAGCCACCCAAAGCCGCTTCCTCTTCGTCCTCTCACATACAGCCATTAAATCCATCCCCGAAAACCTTAGCTGTAGAGAGATCGCCTTCTGTTTTCAACGATTCAGCTCCTCGTGTCACAGAAAAATCACCAGTCAAGTCAAATACGAACATGGGTCCAGAAGAAACAAAACTGCAATCCTCTTCTGAAGCGACGGTTCATGTTCTCCCCTCTTCCTTGCCGATACGCCCAACATCAGAGCCTCTGGTGGTGAGTTCAAATCAGGCGTGATGGCTCACAGTGGTGATCTCTCCATGTTACATCTGTCAGAGGGTTCGACAGAAATCACTCAGCCCCTTGTCACTGAATTAGCACCTGCTTTGCTGATTTCGTCACGTCTCCGTCAATGCCATCCATCTCAAGCAGATGCGCCTCCGAGTAAGCATTCAAAGACAAGCAAGCCAACAACTTGTGCATCCTCTGTTCCAAAAAGAGAAAAAGGGTTACATGTGTCTCCAAGACTTCCAACATTTGATGAAAGGTACAAAATCTTCTCTACTCAGAAATAGATTTTAGAAGAAAACGTTTTTGGATTTGATGAGGAAGAGAAGATTAAGGATATTATGCAAAATGCGGTTTTGATGAGGACTGTGACACCGTGAACTAGTGGTAGAATTCTTTGCTGCCTTACCTTCGACAAAAAATTTCTGATAAAGTTGTGAAGGTTCACCTTCGAGGGTGTGATTTTGAGTTCTCATCATCACTGGTTAATGAGCTGTTTGGACTGGGTGATGTTGACGACTCAGGGACTTTGGAAAAAAAGGTCCATGTATCTGATGATGCTATTGCTGTATTTCTGATTCTCTCCTTCATTTATCAAAGAATACAGGTATCTCTACAATATCTACTATCGGAATTGGTACCCAACCAACAATGAGTCATATGGAAACAAGAAGCGAGCTCAAATCCTGTACATGCTGCTAAACGGACTTCCATTTAACTTTCGAAAGATTGTTTTTGAGCATGCTCTGGAGGTCGCTCAAAACCCTGGGTCTAAGTTCTGGTTGCCTTATCCAAGCTTGATGTTCAATCTGCTGTCTAAACAGCATCCGATTCCTATCAAGACTGACAGAGAAGATCAGCATGTGCGTGGTCAGAAACCTGTCAAGAAAAGTGTGACCAAAGAAAAGAAGAAAGCATTTGGTAATCTTGGTCAAGGTTCTACTTCCAAGCGTCAGACAGGACCTTCAGCTAATCAGATAAAGCAAGACATAAGGCAAGCGATTCAGCTATTGGAATCGTTACTCACATCAGGTAAGTGACTCACTCTTCAATGAATATTCCTTGGGTTATTGCGATGTTTTTAACTCAATTGTGTTGTCAAACAGGGGGAGACGACACAAAGTTAGATGCCTAATCATGGAATCATGGGGGAGTTTGTTTGTAGAAGTTTTAGCTTGAACCAACTAATGTCTTTTGTTTTAGTATGCTAAAAAACTTCTGTCTTTTGTTTCAAATCGGTTGTGGTTTGTGGCTGCTAAGACTCTATTTTTGGTTGCAGCGTTGAAATCTATTAAGAATCTCTGTGTTAAAAACTCTTATGCTACTGTTAAACAATGTTGGCCTGCCCATATTTTAACTAGTTCGATATATGTATTGTACTGTGTGATGGTATGTTGTATTATGTTATGGCCTATGATTTTTGAAACAGATACATGAAGTGTTTGACAATCAAACTGAGCTAAAAAAAGGGAGATTGAAGATGCATGAATTCTGTTCAGAAAGGAACAAAGAAATTCGAATGAAGGAACTGGCATGAAGGAACTGGCATGAAGACTGATCATCAAGAACAAGTTGAGACAGTTGGCTACTACTCAGATTGACAGAAATGGAAACTACCATATGTTGAGAGTTTTCCATTTCTGTCTAATCACACAAGATTCTAGGTTTAGAATGATTGGGGTATAAAAACAGCAGAAAAGGGTTGAGGTCGGTTAACACTGCTAAGCCGTAAAGAATATAGATTAAGAACTAAGAGAAGAAAAATCTTAGAGACTTAGGTGTGAGTGTTTTTAAAGTTTTCGTTTTGTGTTGGTAGAGTGTTGTAGCCAACATATATAAGATTTTTGTAGAAAAGTTTATATAAATAAAACGAAAAAAGCGTTTGGATCGGCGCCTTCCTAACAAAGTATTCTTTGTTCTCTTGTCCATACAATTTCACTTTCGTCTTTTGGAGTCTTTGGATCGTAAATTCTTTGGAATAATTTCCCGTTGTTCTTCAAGGTAGAGTTTCATACGGTCAGTTACAGGAGTTGATTTGAGCATTCAAATCGCCGACGTGAGTTTGTAGGTGTTCTTAACTTCAATTGCAACATTTACGAAAGCTTGGGATAAAAGAGATTATAGTTGAAGCGTTCTAATCAGCACAAGATCAGAACTAGCGGAGCATTTCGGCAGCGGTTTCACGGCGTCAGACAGGCTTTGTGCGGCGGTTTACATCTAGGCTTCACACGCATCCATCTAGATTCTTCGATCTTAGCCTACGTGTTGAACAATTAGGTCTAATAGTAATTCTGCCTATTTCGTATAGTCCATTATTTGTATTAGTGCTATATAGTCTCATTGTAATATGGCCTTCTCGCCTTTTTTTAATAAAAAGTATCAAAAACAATATCTTATATATTAAAGCGGGAGATACTTTTATTTTGACCGTGTTATAAACTTTAGGATAAAATTAACATATGGTTTGTAACAACCCTTAAAAATAGGTATAAAATAGATTTTGTTACATATTTATATATAAACTAGGATTCAACCCACGCTACAGCATGGGATTTGATTGTTATTTTCAACCCGTGTTCATTTGGTTCTTAGATCCGTGTTGATATTTTGAATATTATTTTTGGAATGAGGTTCTAGTGGTCCAAAACTCGAAACAAAATCAACCCGAATTAGAAGAATCTAATCTGAAACAAACCCGACAAAACACATCATAAGTCCTAAGCCTATATATTCTATAAAAAAACTGAACCAAAACCCAATATGGAACCAACCAAGAACCAAATTTTAGAGTTTTTTTATTAAACCTTTTAAAATTTTGAATTTTTATATAAAAATACTCAGATCCGAACTCGATCTATATCATACCAAACTATATTTGAGAAATAAAATATCTGAATATGTCTTTAAACCAAAATAACCAAATACTGTAGTAGATGAACCGAATCCGACAAAATACCAGAATCCAATCAAAACCCGAACCCGAACCGGAATTGAATCAATAACTGAATTTTGTAACCAAAATATTTTTTTATTAAATTTTTATTTTTTAAGAACTTTTCAATTAAATTTGATTTTTTATATAAAAATTTGTAACAAAACCACTTTATCCTATTTTTAAGGGGTTGTTCTGAATTTAGGTTAATTTTATCCTATAGTTTATAACACGGTCAAAATGAAAGTGTCTTCTGCTTTAATATATAAGATATTTGAAATTAACAAATATTTAATAGAAAAATAAAATAAAAGCTAAAATTAATAAAAATATATCAGTTACAAATTCTTGGTTTGGTTCCGGTTTGGGTTTGAATTCGGTTTCCTGTGTATATAGATTTAGGACCTATTTCTGGTACTTTTCAAGTTTGGTTCCTCTAATTCGATATTTTGGTTCTTTTGATTTAAGACTTACTGAAATATTTTTTCTTTTCGGATATGGTTCAGTTTAGTATATATCGAGTTCGGGTTCAGAAGTATTCTATATAAAAATTCAAAATTAAAAACAAAATTAATAAAAAAAATTCTAGAAAACTAAAATTTGATTCTAGATTTGGTTCAGGTTCGGGTTTAGATTATGTTTTTTAGTATATAGATTTAGGACCCAATTGAGTATTTTGCCGGCCTCGATTCCTCTAATGCAGATCAATTTTAGTTCGGATTACGGGTCTCTAAAATAACATTTCAAAAACAATATTCCAAAATCAACACAATATAACAACATAAATAAATAAAATTTAAAAAAAACAATCATATCCCGCGTTATAACGCGGATGTAATCCTAATATATATATATATATATTAGAACCTAGCTAAGGCGGATGACTGTTCTTTCTTATTGAAATAATTTTGGGTTCGCTATCTTTTAAAGGCAGATGATTATCCTAATGCAAATCTGTGTTACTATTTTTTCTTAATTAGAATTCCAAATTTTGTTGTAACTTTAATACCGATTGTTGGTACTAGGCCCAAAATCCTTAACGAGCTTAACAATAATTGGATGGACCGAATAAATAACCAGGCGAGCTTCATGAGGTTCTTTGGGCCGAGCATACGAAGCCCAGAAGAACGCAGCTGACTAAGCGAGCAACAGACTCGTCCGCCGACCTTCACCATGCTCGCTGAAAATCAAAGAGAAAATCTCGGAGAATCTTGAGAGGATCTACACCCAAAGACCTAGGGCTAAAAGCCTATAAATAGTAGTCCTTAACCTTAGAAAAGAGGGGACGAGAAAAGAGAGAGAAAACCCTAGAACTTAGGAACGAAAAGACTTGTTCGATCTCCATTTATAACGTATTTTTGTCTAATAAAGGTGTTTGATTCAAAGTTCCATGATTTCTTAACTAGTGTTGAGTTTCAGCATCAACATTTTGGCGCCCACCGTGGGGCACGAATCAATTTAACCNGGGGCAAGCATCAAGTTAACCTCAAAGTAAATCAACTAGGCGGCTAAAATGGATCGGTCGAACAATCAGAGTGACGTACCAACGACCTCAAATGCAGGCCGGAGGGGACAACCGTCAAACACCATGAACACACGAGGACAAACCCTAACCGACCTGCGGTAGATGATGGCAGACCTGGTGGAACAAAGTAATCGACAAACATATCAAATCCTCGAGAGGCTTAACGCCCAAGATCAACGATTTAATCAAATCCAGGCGCAGCTCCCCCGGCAGAACAATCAGCAGCCTGCTAATCCGCCGGCAGACCTGGCAGGGACCAACCGAAACGAACGACTACATGACAACGTCGATCGCTGAACAGCAAATGAAGAGGAACAGGAAAGCAATGCTCGCCAAGTAACCGACCCATATGAGGGGATAAATCAACCCCAAGAAAACGGCATAGCCAAAGAGCTAGAAGAAATGCACACCCTCCTCGCCGCTCAGCAAGCAGAGCATGCGCGAATGAGGTCTCAAATTCACCGAGCGACTACTTCGGCCCCTGACATCCATAGAGTGGTGGAATCTACGAGACAATCCCCTTTCACCCGGTGGATTCTAACTGCCACAATTAAAGATATTGGAAACATCAAGTTTCCCTCCTATTCAGGAGATTCTGATCCGGTGGCCCACTTAAGGATATTCCGGTTCACCGCGGTAAAAGCGCATTACAGCGAAGAGGAGAGGGACATAGGACTTTGCAGGATTTTTACCGAAAACCTAACCGGACCAGCGTTAGAGTGGTTCTCCTCGCTAAGGGTCGGATCAATTGATAAATTCGAGCAGCTTGCGGAGTGTTTCCTCCAACACTTTTCAATCTTCATACAAAAGCAAACATCCGCTGATAATTTGTTCGCAACCCTCCAGGAGCGCAACGAACCGTTGAAGGATTATCTGGCGAGATTCAAAAAAGTAAGGTCGTCCAGCATAAATATCACCGATGAGGTCGTGATTTGCGCGCTCAAGATGGGGCTTTGGCCCAAATCAAGTTTCTGACAGGAGCTGTTTGTTCATCTCGTCGAAACCCTCGACGATGCTCTTCACCGAGCAGCTAACTTCATCGACTGGGAAGAAACGAACAGGGCCGAGTTCGAGAAAAGAAATAAGAAAGAAACTCCTGATGTCCAAAAGGTGAGTAAGCGACCTGTAAGGGAGGAAACTCAAGGTAGGCATTCGTAGGCTGTGGGCAATCCCGCCAAAAGAGAGAAATTCACCTATGACCCGTCCAAATTCTGCGAATACTATCAAAGAAAGGGTCATTCCTTGGAAGACTGCGTTGTAGTCCAACGACTCAAGAAAGAAAATCGTTGGCGAGAAGAGATGCGCCGAACTAAATGGGTCCCAAATGAGTCTGCAGATAACAGGAGAGAAGGGAGAGAAAGAATCAAGGATTCCTCGGCTCCTCTAGAAATTAAAGATAGCGCGCCCAGACAACTGCCGAGGCGTATAGATTACATCATGGGGGGATCCAGTCTGGTCGGCATCTCTGTTAATTCCGTAAAATCCCACCAACGAAAAGCCGAGAATAGTCTCATAATGGGGGCAAGACCCCCAGAGCCAGAGGTCGCTATCACATTTTACGAGTTTGAAACAGCTCACCTACATAAGCCACACGACAACGCCATCGTTATCACTCTGGATATTGCAGTTTTCAAACTATCAAGAATTATGATAGACACTGGGAGCTCGGTGGACCTCTTATTCTATGACGCATTCAAGCGGATGGGATTTGAGAGCGAAGAAATTAAGGGTGACGTAACCCCTTTAACAAGTTTTGATGGAAATACCATCTTATCACTCGGCACGATCACTTTACCAGTGATCGCCCATGATGTGAGGAAAATGACGAAGTTTGTGGTTGTTGACAAACCAACCCCCTTCAATGCTATACTGGGGAGGCCCTGGCTCTATGCGATGCGAGCAGTGGCCTCCACCTATCACCAATGCGTCAAGTACCCAACGAGAAGTAGGATAGGAATCATCCGCTCAAATCAAGTAAGCTCGCGAAGTTCTTATCGAGCAGCCATTAGGAATGAGCGAGGAAAGCAGTTATTGCAGTTAATGCAAGGAGGCGGTTCCAGAACTACCAAGCCCAAACTCTCTAAGATAGAACACGTCTCCATAGACGATGAGTTTCCCGAACAAAAAGTCCGAATCGGAGAGGAGCTTGACCCAAGCGTCAAAACTAAGCTTGTTGACTTTTTGCGAGCAAACAAGCAGACCTTCGCTTGGACACCGGAGGATATGCGGGGGATAGATATAAGAATTGCATCGCACAAATTGAAAGTCAATCCAACGTACAAACCCATGAAGCAAAAACGACGGAAGCTCGGACCAGAGAAGGCAGCGGCAGTCCAAGCTGAGGTTAAGAAACTCCTTGCGTTTGGATCAATCGTGGAGGTTAACTACCCCGATTGGCTCGCTAACCCAGTGGTCGTAAAAAAGAAATCAGGAAGTTGGCAAATTTGCGTGGAATTCACCGATCTAAATAAAGCTTGCCCAAAGGACAGTTATCCACTCTCGCACATCGACAGAATCGTTGAGTCCACCGCCAGGCACAAGATGATGTCCTTCATGGATGCATTTTCCGGGTACAACCAAATCTTCATGCACCCCGATGACAGAGAGAAAACATCCTTTATTACCGACCAAGGGACATACTATTACAGAGTCATGCGGTTCGGCCTTAAAAACGCTGGAGGAAGTATACATCAATGACATGATGGTGAAAAGCCACACCGCAGAGGATCATATTCAACATCTTGACGAATGCTTTAAGATCCTGAACGCATACGGCATGAAACTCAACCCAGCAAAGTGCTCGTTCGGAGTAACAGCTGGCGAGTTCCTAGGGTACATAGTGACCGAGCGAGGAATAGAGGCGAATCCGAAACAAATAGAAGCCCTCCTCGCCTCTGGCGAACCACAAAACCCAAAAGAAGTGCAACAACTCGCAGGAAGAATAGCGGCGCTCAACCGCTTTATCTCCCGTTCCTCGGACAAGTGCCTCCCTTTCTACAAACTCTTAAAAGGAAAGAAAAGATTCGAATGGGACGACGAAAGCCAAAAGGCATTGAGTAGCTTAAAGGAATACTTGGCGAGCCTGCCTATCCTAAATAAGCCAGTTCCTGGCAAAACATTATACTTGTACGTCGCGGTCTCCCGAGTAGCAGTAAGCGGCGTCCTTGTACGGACAAATGGTAGCGAGCAAAAACCGACCTATTATGTCAGTCAGATGCTCACCGGAGCCTAACTTTGCTATCCGCAAGAGGAAAAACTAGCACTCGCAGTAGTAATTTCTGCTCGAAAATTAAGGCCTTACTTCCAATCCCATAGGATCACGGTAATGACTACTCAACCTTTGCGTACGATTCTTCACGGCCCAAGTAAATCAGGAAGACTCGTGAAGTGGTCGATTAAACTCAGCGAGTACGACATTGAGTATAAAATACGAACGGTGATAAAATCGCAGGCAATAGCTGACTTTGTCGTTGAATTGGCGAGCTTCGAAGACCACAAAGGAGAAGAAGGAGAGCCGTGGTCGCTCTATGTAGATGGCGCCTCATCTCCCCAAGGAGCAGGAATAGGCATACGGCTAGTCTCCCCATCACAAGAGATCATTGAGCAGTCGTTTAGACTCTGTTTCGATGCATCAAACAACATTGCGGAATATGAAGCATTAGTCGCGGGAATGCGACTCGTGATAGCTAAGGGAGTCAAAAACGTTACTGCGCATACAGATTTGCAACTAATCTCAAGTCAAGTCAGCGGCGAGTACGAAGAAAAAGATAAGAAAATGGAGGCGGGAGCAGCGGGAGTGGAAGATTCATCTTCCACTCGTGCAATGGTAGATCCTTCAGCCCCAGCAGGCGGATCCACGG
>OVBA01006324.1:0-17332 GCA_900406435.1 Lepidium aucheri
TTGAATAATACAATTGGGAGCTTTGGCTCCCTTTTCCCGACCAAAAAAAAACTTATGTTAAAGTATTAAATATTTTTAATATTTCTTAATTTAGTAAAATTTATTGTCTCTAAACCAGAAATCTACATATTTTATACTACTTTTTCTCTTATCTTATTATCGTAACTTCAATTTTTCTTTAAGTAATTTAAAAAAACAGATTTTCAACTTATTTTTATTTAACTACACTAAAACAAAACCAAACCGATTCAAACTAAATATAAACTGATCTAAACAAAATTCAAATCATAATAAGTTTGGTTGAATTTGGTTAAAGCTTTTATGTAACCAAATTAACCAAACTGAACCAAAGTCAAACCATAGCCGAAATTAAACTGAAATACCCACTCCTAATACCAACTAAGGTTATGAGCTGTGTCGCTATAGTACCCTCTCTGTTCATCACAGAATTGTAGATAGGCCTGAGCATAACAGAAAACGGGACGGGAAATTACGAGAATGGATCAGGAACGATTAGTTCGGGAAATTAGATTTACTTCCTAAACAATTCATGTTACAAAACAGGACAAGAATTCCGGGAATCTGGAACGGTATGAGAATTTTGGGACTCAAATTTTACTTTCCAAACTATTCCCATAGTTTTACTAAATCGGGAAATTATGGTATATGTACTGAAAATAGTTTGGGAAATACGAGTAATCAAAAAAACTAATTGTATTATCATAAATTATATATTCAATATAACAAAAATAACAATGTAGAAATGATATACTGATATTCAATACACAAAAATATAAAATTACAGTGTTAGAATTTCTAATTAAATGATCAAACATTATCATTGTTTACCAAAATCACTAGTATATCCATATTAAATTATTTGTATTCATGGTAAGGTTCTAAAAAACTTAAATCAAATATTGTTATAGACTTGATTTTAACTATTTGAAACATATCTAATATTTGAATCTAATATATTTTAGCATTTTGTTAACATAAACAAATACCCAACGAGAATTCAGGGAATTTCCGAACCCAATTCCGACCCTTTTTCTTACCCGTTTGAATATTATTTTTGGACCCGAACGAGAAATTATAATTTCTCATTCCCAAAAAGAACGAGAATTAAGGGACGGAAGTGAGACGGGACGGGAATCTCGATATGCCAGAGCTAATTGTAGACCAGAAAAAGCATCTAGGCAAGCTCAGCCAATTTCATTAAAACAATTTTTTATTTCTGATGAGTTATGCTTCTCCACATTTTATTTTATTTACATGAAAATTAGATTGTAGAAGAGTTTACTCTTCACTGTAGCATCATATATAGCATGTTGTATAAATTAAACTATTAGTATAAGTAAAGAAGTAAACAATAACTAGAAAAATAATGAATGTGATTTAGACAAACGAATACCAAACGTGCTTTTATCATCATCATCAACAATAAACAATAATAGCTAGCCAAATAAGATATTCTTGTTTAAATGCTTCGAGACCTTTGACTTCTCGAAGTAACTAGGAAAGTTGTTCGTCTTTGATATTGAAATCTTTTCGATTATTTAAGTCGCGATGTGTCTATTGAAGCCGTAAGAATCTGTGAGAACTGAGAAAAAGAGAGAAAAAGAGAGAGTCCCAAAAGTAAAGATACCAATGGAGATCGACTCATGTAGTTTGACCAAATCGGAGACTCAATCACCAACAATGAAAATCCATCTCCGACCAATGACTCTCTCCGAGTCCGACGTTGACGATTTCATGGTCTGGGCCACAGACTCAAAAGTCACACGCTTTTGCTCGTGGGAGCCCTACCCGAGCCGAGAAGCAGCGATCGCTTACATAAACCACTTCATTTTGCCACACCCTTGGCTCAAAGCTATCTGCTTAGATAACGACCGTCCGATTGGCACGATCTCCGTCACGCAGGCTGATAGGATCAGAGGAGAGATTGGTTATGTCATTGGAAGCAAGTATTGGGGGAAAGGGATTGCGACGGAGGCGGTGGGGCTTGTGGCCATGGAGATATTTAAGGAGATGCCCGAGATGGTGAGGCTTGAGGGAATTGTTGATGTTGACAACGTTGGATCTCAAAAGGTTCTTGAGAAAGTTGGGTTTGTCAGGGAAGGTGTGATGAGGAACTTTATGTATCTCAAAGGATATATTAGAGATGTGGTCATGTTTAGTTTATTGCCTTCTGATTCTTTGCATTCATCTTAACATTTCAATCATTCACCTTCAGATTTGCAAACAAAATTCGTTTCATGTATCAACTTTTGTGTTGTGTATCACATGTATAATTCAATAAAAAAAAAACTCTATTTTGCTTGCTCTTATGTTGTATGTAATCGATAAGGTTATATACTACTATTATAAAATGGAAACACACAAAAGAAATACTTGGAAAATAATGAACAAAATAAGAATCTATAACCATAATTAGACGAAGCAAAACTCTATTTGTCGACATTTTATGAGTTTGGTACTTAAAATGATTTAGCTAATTACTTTGATACCTTCTTACTATAATAAACTAAAAAGAGATTTTTGAAAATGATTTCTATGAATAAGGTTTTATCAATTCAAACAAGTGTTTATCAAAAATAGATTCCACACTTGGCAACCAAGTAAGTGTCAGAAATCAAAAGTCAAAGTCAAAATTGACAACAATCGACTCACATGATGACACGTCAGTTTCTGCTGTAGCTTAATTAATATTGTAAAATAATAATTGAAGTATACCTTTAAAATTATAAAGATAATGAAAACTCGAAATGTATTGTTATTCGTGATGTGTATAAAGGTAGTGAGATTGAGATAGAAATCCGATATCTCAAACAATCATTATCCTAAAATGGAGACGGACTTGCAAGAAACACAACCAATCATGAGCTCTTCGCCGTCGGGAAAAGTATCTCTCCGGCCGATGACTCTTTCAGACGTCGAGGACTACATGGTTTGGGCAACAGACCCAGAAGTGGCACGCTTTTGCTCTTGGGAGCCTTGTAAAAGCAGAGATGAAGCTATCAAATACATAACCGATAAGGTTTTGACACACCCTTGGCTCCGAGCCATCTGCTTAGAAGACGACCATCCAATCGGCTACATATTGATCATGCCGGTCGATAGTATTAGAAAAGAGATTGGTTATGTGATAGCAAGAAAGTATTGGGGAAAAGGATTTGCGACGGAGGCGGTGAGGCTAGTAACGGCGGAGATATTCAACGAATATCCGGAGGTTGAGAGGCTTGAAGCACTCGTTGATGTAGACAATGTTGGATCTCAAAGGGTACTTGAAAAAGTTGGGTTTACCAAAGAAGGTGTGATGAGGAAGTTCATATGTATTAAGGGAAATCTAAGAGATACTGTTATGTTTAGTTTCTTGCCTACTGATACTTTCAAGTAATTCATCTATTTGGTGTTTTTGTTTGCAAGACTTTGTGTATTTTTTTTTTTGGGTGATATGCAAAACTGTGTGTAATAATTCATATCTAAAATGTGGATGTAAACACTGTTTTTTAAAAAAATATTATAATCTAACTGTTTTTTTTTGGTTTAGTAGTTTTCTCTAATAAAAAATCATGAATCTAGTTCACTCAGAGATTATAGGTCAAAAATCTTGAACTCCTACCGTTCATAAAAAAAAACCTTAGTTTGCTTCAGCTCCATTGTACAAAGAATTATCAATAGCTCCCCTGCTTTTGTATTGTTCACAAGGTTTTGGGCATAAAAGTAAAAAAAAACGCTATAATCATTGGGGGCCCATGTAGCCCATACGTATTGTCCATACTTGGTTAAGAGGAAGCCAATCTAGCCCGAAAATATTGGGGTTTAAAGGTCAATCGTTACTTGTATTACAAGTAATTGCATTTAGAGTGACAATTCAGCAAAATTGTTGACCAACAAAAGATAGTATGTCTTCATTTGAATGTCCACTACTTTGTTAAAGATATTGAAGTAAATCATTTTGATATACACTTATGAATTCTGGACCACACTTTCAATTTCTTCTTTATTTAACTGTTTAATGTTTTGTGAAACATAGCAATTTCTGTGAAAAAATAAGAACTGATCATTATTGTCTGACTTCACATTTTACAAGAATGTTTTTTGGAGTATGTGAGTTATGAATATAAATAGAGAGTGGTATAAATAAAAGAAAGGAATTTACAAGTGTTGTTGTAATCACGAAAGCTGAATTCAAGAGAAAGCATCTATGATCAAATCGAAAAAGAGAAAAGCATGAGGTTTCACAATACACTTTTTCAATCATTTCTTTCTTCATTTACACATTATTCTCTCTCTTTACATATATATCAATTATTTTTAGTGTTTTTTTTTTACGAAATTACCAATTCATTCGGATAGCCAACTTAACAAAAGTACAGAGCATAAAATATGATCTAGAAACTAGACCATGAACACATACTTTATCTAGATATAACCCACCCATAAACCGAACTAGATTTAACAGGATTTAAACGAAAATTAAGTAAAAAGATAAGAGAAGAAGTCAAGCATAAGTTTAACTTGCTGTTCACGCAACTAAAATGATCTTGGAGCTTTGTAAGATGGTTCTCCTTCATAGTCTGGGTAGCACTTTCTCTTCGTTTCCTTGTTAATGAACACTTGAATATCCTTTTGATCCGTTGAAGTCGCTAGATTCAGCTCAAAGATAGCAGAGAATCTTTCAAAGTCTTCGTTATGAATATCCATCTCTTTTATGGTGTCTCATAGGGACTTGAAGCCGTCGAGTCTATATGCTAATTCCTGATTCATGAGGTTCCGTGTTGGTATATGCGTTGACAGTAAGTCACCTTCTACTTCCATTGATTGGAATTCCATCAGTGAGTTGACAGCAGAAAAGTTTTCATGTGGGTTAAGACTCTCTGATGTATCTCCTAGATAATCTACAGAAGTAGGAACATACGTGCACATACTCACATCGTGTGTTAGCTTGTGGCAGTTGAGACAAAAGTTGGTAACTCCCTCGTAATGGAAGAAAACATTAAAATGATCACCATTCTGAGATCGAACAAGTTTGAAGAACTTGAGCCTGCTGAAAGGGTTGATGTTGATTTTAGCTTGTATCATTGTTGTTCTTGTGATCTGATTCTCTCTGACTTCAATTACCTCACCAAGAGATCTTGCTATCAAACGGGCAGCCATTGGAGATGCATGTTGAAGCGGAAAGTCATGCATTTGGACCCAGACTTGTAAAGTAGCAAAGAAATCTCTGTGAACTGGTGTTTGCACACGCTTTATCAGAACCATCCAGCCATTATATGAAATTGGTTGCCTTCAAAGTACAGATACAAGATTTGTTTCTGATGAAAACATAAACTGTAAATAGTCTTGATCTATTATCCTCTCATAGACTCTTGTATTCATCCTCCAGGTTCTGGGAAGATCATGAATCATCTCAATCAGGTTCTGCTCAGAGTAATTGAGTGGTTTTGCTATGAGATTGAGCGGCTGGTCTCTGTGAAGTTGTAATAAGCATAGTAAGGGATAAAGATCTCATCGTCTATACGTCCCATATGGAACTGAGCAATGACCGACCAAAATTTATCAACCATTATTGTTGTTCAATGGTTTCTTAATAAAGAAGGTAAGGTAAGCAAAAGGTTGTGAAGCAGCATGAGATTTGCAGAGCCGCTTTTAAACTCACTTAACTAAGAGACATAATCATGTCGATTTGCCACTTGGACTCAGATGTGAAATCATGATGAGAGAGGGTGAGTGTTGGCCAATGCATGTTCTCCTTGTGTTGCAATCGCCGCCATAGGGATATGGAGTAATCTTTTGAAGGATTTTGGAGATTTGGCATATCAGCTAAGTGTTGGTTGATGAAAGAAACTCAACCATGTGTTTGGAGGGATTGGAAAATGTATAGAGTTTAAAATAAAACTGAGAATGATTAGTAATAATTAGGCTAGGTTTGAGAGTATGTTGTAGGGTTTGGCGTGAGAGAAGCATGAAGAAATTGTGGGAATCGAAGCTGTTTAGGTGACCAAGGTATGAGGATAATGATTAGGTCTTAAATGGGCTAAATGATTGGCTTTAATTGTATAATTAAATCAAGTCCATTTACCCCTTAAATGCCCATATTAGAAAATAGAGTGGAGTGAGTGAGGAGAGATATGTTTCGGATGAATAAGCACGAGTGGTCAATATATAATTATCTGATATATATAGGTTATTATAGGAAGAAATTAAGGATTAGTAGAGGTGATCCAGCCTGGAAGTTGAGAACCAATGTAATCATGAAATCGATTCTCCTTAATTACACTGCGTGCTATTTTATAAGTCCATGAAGCTCTTTCTTGTGGCACCAATCAAAGACAAATTTATCTGTCTGATGTAGTAGATTCTGAATGATCCATAGTTGATTCTTGAATCTAGGCCAGTGTGAAGTTGATGAAAGTGCTTGGAAAAGAGAATTATCTTCTATCATGATCATGGTAGGAAAAATAGTTGAGATCATATATGCTCTGTAGTAGACTAATCATTCCTTGAAGTTGAACATGAAATTTTATTCCCATATGATGTAATGTGTGTGGAGCATGAAGGTACTGATTATTCTCCGTAATTTTAATGATCCATGCTCCTCCGTGGAGAAAAGAGTTCCTATTAAAAGCAACTGACCACCACACTATATATTTAGCTCCTGAGTGTGATATTTCAATTGAGGTATTGGTTTGTCTGGGCCCATGTGGTGTAGTAGTCAGAGGAGTATCCCTTAATTTAATCCACATATTAGCTTCTGAAGTACAATCATATACAACTTTTCTTAAATCCGCCTTGAGATTTTGAAAATAAGTATTATTTCTATTTTTCCATATGAACCAGAGAATCCAGGGGAAAATACTTCTGATCTATTGTGGAATCTGCATGTTTTTGCTTATATTTAGTAGGTGATTGAAATTACCATTTATATCTGATATGTGAAAACCTTGCATTGGTTTGGGGAAATGAGTGAATCTCCATATCTGCTTAGCCGGACGGCAGTAGAATAGCATGTGATTAATCGTTTCTGATTCCGTTACACAAACTTTGCAGATTGAGTTAACTTTTGATGAGCGTTGAGCTAATAGGTGATTAACTGGCAACACTTTGGATAGTGCTTTCCACATAAATATTTTAATTTTATTTGGAGCCCGTATTGACCATATCTTAGTTCTTAGAAAATCTTGGTAGTCTGGGGATGTTGTTGTCCTTGTTGATCCAAATTCATTAAGGTTGGTCCTCAACCAATATCCGCTCTTAACAGTATATTCGCCTGATCTATCAAAACTCCAAATCCAATCATCATCCACATTTGGATCTGGTATTATTTCTAGGATTTTTTTGATTTCAGATGGATGAAATGAATTGTGAATCATATTCAAGTCCCAACCTGTTGAATTAAGTAGATCTGAAATTTGAAGGTCCACATTAAAATACAAACCTCTACTGATTGGTGTTCGTGGTTGTTGATCCATAATCCAGTTAGATGTCTATACATAAGTGTTCAAACCATTTCCAATTTGTCGTACTAACCCTTTAGATTATAAATTCTTGCCTGTTAGTATGCTTCTCCATCCATATGAGGGTCTACGGCCTAATGAACTTTCCAGAAATGATGTTGATGGAATGTATATTGATTTGTATGTTCTTGCAAAATAGAGAAGTGGGGGAGTGTAAAATCCGCCAAGCTTGTTTAGCGAGTAGTTCCGTGTTAAAATCCTCCAAATCATGAAATCCTAAACCCTCTCGGGATTCAGATTTACTGAACCGTTTCCATGCCACCCAGGGAATTCTCGGATTGTCAGGATCTGTGTTCCACCAGAATCACCATATGATGTTTGTAAGCTTTTTGCGGTGAGTTCTAGTGAGCTGAAAGCAGGACAATGTATAAATCGGTAATGACATTGCAACTGTTTTGATCATTGTTTCTTTTCCCCCTATTGAAAGAGTCTTGGCAAACCAATTATGAGTTTGCTTCTCTAGAGAGTTCGTTATAAAATTAAAAAGCTTTGTTCTCGAACCTTTGAGACAATCTGGTAATCCTAGATATTTTTCCATGCTCCTTGTGGAGTGAATATTTAATATGCTATGGATATGTCTCTGAGTGTGGACCTAAATTTGTCCAAATGAGATTGTAGATTTTGAATAGTTGATGATTTGACCTGATGCTTCTGAGTATTCCTCAAGACAATTACGCAGACCAATAGCTTCCTGCGTAGTGGCTTTACATATGAATAAAATGTCATCAGCATAGAATAGGTGGTTAATATTTGGACCTGTATTATGAAATTGGATACCCGAAAGGATTCCCTGGTTCTGTAGTGCTTTCATTCTACCAATTATAGCTTTTATACAAAGTACGTACAAATATGGAGAGATGGGGTCCTCCTGTCTAATTCCTCTTTTCGGAGTAATTAAACCATGTGCTTGTCCATTTATAAGGATCGAGTACTAGTCAGATGTGACACATAACATTATTAGTTTAATCCACTTACTGTCAAAAGTCAAAACCTAGTTTGATCAAACTTTGTTAAAGGAAATTGCATTCCAATCTGTCATACGCTTTTGAGATATCTGTTTTAACCATCATGAAAACCTTTTTAACTTTTCGGTTAGCCGAGATATGATGGCTGATCTCATGAGCAATCAGGATATTATCAGTGCCCGGTGTAAATGCTCATTGGGTTTCAAATATAATGTCTTGTAGCATGGGCTGGAGGCTACATGTTATAATTTTGGAGATGATTTTATAAATCATTGAGCATAAACTAATAGGTCTAAAATCTTTCATAAGTACTGGTGATTCTAGTTTTGGGATTAAGCTGATGTATGTATAATTCTATTCTGCGGGTATGATTCGTGTATTGAAAACCTCATGTACTTGTGTAATCAGTTGAGGAACAATTAGTTCCCAGTAGCTTCGGAAAAAATTCCCGGTCATTCCATCAGGACCTGGTGCACTATCGGAGCGAATATTAGATATTAATTCTTTCATTTCCTCTGGAGAAACTATCTTGAGTAGTTCGTGATTCATTTGTTCTGTAACTTTAGGTTGCACATACTGGGTGAAAGTACTACCGTTAGCTGGATTTGTAGATTGGAAAAGTTCAAAGAAATATTGAGCCGCAATAGATCCTTTTGATCCTTCCAAGAAGTGTCTATGTCCTAGCGAATCATGTAAACATTGGATGTGGTTCCTCTTTCGTTGTTTATTGACTGAATTGTGGAAGAATTTGGTGTTCTCATCTCCTTCCTTTAATCATTTTTCTTTTGATTTTTGTTTCCAAAAATTTTTCCTTGGCGTGTACCTGATATATTAAATGTTGCTTTATTCTTTGTACCTAATTATTTTTTAGACCTTGTAAATCGCTATTTATAATAATTCAACTAGTTATAATAATTCAACGAATGATTTTGACATCCGACTTTTTCCTATAAAAGTTGGTAGATCATAAATGGATTTCTAAACTATAAATTGAAATTTATTGATTTGATTTATTGGAAAAAAAATAGTAGTAGATAAACTCAAAATAATGATTGAAAACAATTAAACTTGCCTACAAAAATAATGCAAAGGTAGCTTATAATTGCGAATATATATTGATATGTTGACTGATAGTATTAGTTATTAATAGTTGACTTTCATTAATCTCGAAATATTTTAAGAATGATACCAACGTGTGATTTTAGAAAAATTACAGTAAATCTATTGTTGAACAACTTTACAGATCACATAATTTTCTTAAGAAAATTATTAGGATTTATGATTTTTATTTCCATCACCTCTCCTCCAACAGCCTCTCAATGTCTCAATTATTGGTCACTTCATTTACTTGGTTGCCAATGTTGAATTTCAAATAACGAATTATTCTTTCTTTTGACCTAATATTGTTAAATCTAAAGAGGGTTTCCATTAACAAATATTTTCTTCTTGTTTAACAACATACAAAATACAAATATGTACTCCTATCTTTACAGTTATGGAAAGAAATCGATAACTATCATATTTCTGAGTCTCTGTGTCAGATGGTTGACTTAATATGGTAATGTACTACACCACTAGTGACCCTGAGCTAAAGCACATAAAGCATCCGCTTTAGGCGCCAAAATATATAAATACTTTTAGGGACATCATTTTTAAAGTTTTATTATAGGGTAGTGGTTGTTTTACTTTAGCAAATATTGTTGTTTTACTTTGAGGAAATTAGTTCAAATCCCTCAAAATCTTGTTTCATATTATAATAAAGTTTTTTGCTTTAGGTGTAAAAACTATTTAGGCCGGCCTGACTATATAATAACACGACTTATGAATTATACTACTCCATAATGGATTAGTACAAAACATTATTCATTGAATTTGTATACTACTTTAAATAGAGAATCAGAGAATGAGTGAGCTTCGAGGATATCAGACACCCTTACTTTTTTCAGTACAATGATCATCACAAGACGTTATCTTTCGATTCTTTTTCAACTTTTTCTTTGTAAGGAAATCATCATAATTAATACAAATATATATATATATATAATCGCTTTTCCTTTTTGTATTATCTTTTTGTCAAACTTAAACGGCTAATTTCTATAGTACCTTATATCACAAGTATTACACAATCATCGTTTTGGGAACACACTTTGATTTATGATATATAATAATAATAAAAACTAACCGTAAATACTAATTACAAGTAATGATGAATTTCAAAAACTTTTCATCTCTCAGTATTATAATCCTGCACCAAAACATAAGTTTTTACAATTAGTTAAACTGTTGTTATAAACACATGTACAAAGAATGCAACTGAGATTAAAATATCATTATTACCTAATAAACACACTATAAATTTCCTCCCAAAGTTAGCAAAACCATAAAGAAAAGAAGACGAACCGGTTTGATATGTTAGATTCTGTTAACCAACACAAAATTACCACTCTTTTTACACCTGTAAACCGGGAATTCATCCATTAGGATCAGTTGAAACCAAACCGGAAACATAAATATGAAGAGAAATTGGACCAAACCTGTTGTTGTTTGTTTCCTTTGTGTCAAAAGGAGCAATGGAATGTCTCCATCATCACTCTTCAAGGTTTTAGTAACTTTTAACAATCGAAAAAATACTTTAATTCACCTGACAAAAGCTGAATCAAATTATACTCCTACCATAAGTGATAATAATTTGATGAAGAGACATACACAATTATAACTCTTACAAAAATTCAGAAAGAAACAAAACAATTCTAAAATGATTTTGTTGAGAAATTTTGAGACTTTAATGCTGATGATGCAGAGCCAATATCTCATCACATTTTCGATCTGCAAACACGAAACAAATCGTTTTTACCGGGTCCAGTTGTATCCATATCAATTTGTTGTCCTTAAATGGATATGAGAGTCAGAGAAACGTGTGGGTTATACTTTTTTGGGCTCATACATAATAAATGCACATCAGTCTTAATTGACTTACTTAAGACTCTATTTTGAGTTTCAGGACCACAACTACTACTACTACTAGTCTACTACTACTTGTGGAATACATTGCTTTTACTGACACTACATTCTATCTGATATCTCCTAATTTTCTGGTTAGATTTATCAATCTTATGAACAGAGATGTTTACCGTTTCAGTTTTCTTTTAGAAAAATGTTAGCTCGGTGTATCCGCGTGAGTAAGGTAAGAGTTCTTCAGCTTGGACCCGTGCAGTGGAGCAACTTGTGGCTCGCTTTAACTTCTTGTGATTTGACTCAACCTCTGCGCTGAATATTCCATACACCGGTCTATGATCTGAAAATTTTGACTCCCCTCTTACATAAGTTAACTGATGCAATCCTTCTCCATGCCACAGTATCCTATCACACCTTTAGTAACAAAACAAAATAATCATTGTCAGATCATTACAGGGTTCTTGTTTACATTTTCTGATTGCAAGAAACTTACCAAGCAGGAGTACGACGTTTCTCCTTCGGATGCAAATCATCTCCTGCATATCTATCCGAGTTAGTTGAGTATTTGTAAGTTGGTGGGAAGTAAATTTTTCCTTCGTTCCAATCTTTAAACACATGGCCTCGTTTCTGCTCTATCCGTAACTGCAGTGCAGTTGTTTTTTTAAGTGTTTCGGAGTAGAACGATTATAAATTGAGAGATGTGAAATTCTGTTGCAATATATCTGCATTCCATCTACTACAGTGTACCTGGTCGTTCTCTAGTAAGGCCCTCCAGTTTTGCATCTCGACAAGTGCTTTTGCAGATCGATAAGAGAGTGCAATCCGATAATTCAGATCCCCAAGCCATATTACTCGACTAAATAGAATGAAAACAGAGAAAGGAAAACAGGATTTAGTGCAAAAGACTGATGATGTGCATTATATGACTTAATCAAAGAGACTCAGAAAACATAGTATCTATTTCTTGATGTTTAGTTTCGTCTTACTCATGCTGAAGGATATTCTCAGGGGATTTATCTTCTGCAGATCTCTGAACACGAGGAAACCTTGTTTTCTTCAGTATTTCCATGACATCGGAGTTTCTCCTTAGCTCATCACCTTCCTTTTGTCCTGAGGTCAAATGGGTGCAGACAAAGCAAAAGCTTGTTTGGTGAAGCAACATACTAATTGAGATTGATCCCTACAAAAACCACAAAACACATTATAGCAATGCACTAGTTAATCAACTCATAACTAAGTAGCAAACTCGCACAGTAAGGAAGCATAAGGTTTTACCTTATTTCCGAGATAACCCATTAGTCCTCTACCAACACAAGATACTTTCATGTTCTTGACATGTTCTTGTAACTCGCTTTTCACCCAAATTGTTAAAAAGATACCAACCATTTGTTTACTTGCAACCAAACAGTACTGTGATGAGTTCCACAGGGCTCTATTACCAATTTCGTTTGATGCAGAACCAGGACACGACCCTGGTGAATACAAGAGTGTGCTCGGAGAATCCCCTGGGCCGTTATCATCATCTGAGGAGCCCCACCTGGAGACATCACTAGGCAGAGAATAATCGCTTGGCCTAGAATAATAATCGCTTGGCCTAAAGTAATAATCACTAGGTCTAGAGTAATCACTTGGCCTTTTCGAGTAATCACTGGCCCTGTGACTGCACCTGAAGCTCGGGTCGAAATCACTGGGTCTTTGACTGAAGAATACGCGATCACAGACACTGAAACGACGGTCAAGCCTTGGCTGTGAGATGGAAGGGTCATTCTCATCCGTTCTCCATATGCTCGGTGTCTGGAAAGACCGTCTGTTGAAAAAAGTCTCGTTCTTTTGCCTCGAAGATCCAGAGAAATCAGCATCAATTTCTGCAATGGGAACAGGAATAGGAGATGGTGTATGATAGACGCTGCTTGTCCCAGGGAGGTTATTAAGCGTTTTCCTAATGAGGGAATGCCATTTCTTAGCAGGACCATTGTCTTCAGCTCCAAGAACATTACCCGCATTAAGAGGAACAATCTCTTGGAATCTAAAAAGAACACAAAACCAAAACACAGATCAGTAAAAGACCATATCTTGGACAAAGACAATTATTCTTGTAAAAAAGATGTCATTGAAAGATACCCGAGTACGTATATATCTGCAGGAGCTGAAGAATGAAGCCATTCATCGAGGTTTAAATCTGCTGGAGGAGAGCGTCCAGCAACGTTCCACGTAGCTACGAAGATGCTGTTTTCAAGTATTATTAACAAGAGATTTACTTTAATAATGATACATATAAGTGTGCGTTATTGTGTGACTATATATACATACCTGTAGTTTTGAACATCAATGATTCTGGGATTTTCGTAGTTCATTCTCCTTTGTCTTGCTTGCTGCTCCCAGTTCTTATTGAGTTTCTCTGTGAAACATCAGAAACAATGAAAAAAATAAGAAGAAAACTTTCTCTGATAGTATTGATCATATATGTGTAATTAGTGAACAGTTTTACCAGTTTTACTCTTCTTGATTGTTCTGGGATCTCTCCCTGAAAAGCTGGGTCTGTGCTCAACCTCAACTACTTGATTAATTAGAGCAAAAAACAGAAATTGAAATTATCAAAATCAATCCAATAGCTAATTCTATAATTTCCAGAGAGAAAAAGATGGTTTAAGCAGAAAAAACAGCAACTGTCAATTGAAAAAAAAAAAAAGAAGTAAAATTGAGACGTTTGATTTCTCAGAAAAGACAAAAGGATTACAAGTAACGCTCTATAGAAGAAAACAGAACAAGAACAAGTTTTGACAAAAGAAAGAAGACGCCTTTGCTACCTTGAGGAACAGATTCTTCTGCTTGACATTTGTCGGTTTTGCTTTTGATATTGAACCATTTCCTCACCATCTTCTTGGACCAGGACAACTTCATTGAAGTGAAACAAAAAAAATAATTTAAATAAAATTGCTCATCTGATATATTTATAATCGAAGTAAAAAATATTAGACCTTGCTTTGCTTGGATTTGTCGTCTCTCATTCTTTCTGTTAATTTGATTCTCTGTTTGTTCTTGAGCTGTATTTGAAATAGAGACTCAATCCATCCCAAAAAAAACCCAGTAAAAGGACAACAGAGATCAAATCGAGCTGTCAAAACAAATTTGGGGTTTTCAGTTGAACCAGTGTTTAAAAATTTGTGAAAGTATATTGAAATTGACAAGAATTGGCTTCTTCCCACTCCTTTGAATTCAGAGAGAAGCTAAGCAAAATCAAGTTTCGGATTAGGATAAAAAGGTTTTATTTTTGGGTCTGTCATTTGCATTAAGAAATGGGTTTAGTTTCTGAGACATGGTTTTCTCAACAGAGACAAATGAGAAGTTTCTTTGAAGAGAATAGGAGAAGAAGAGAAGATAGGTACAGAATAAGAAGAAAAAGAAAAAGAAAAGCGTTGAAGAGACAATAATAATTCGTGAAGAAGGCAAAGGACGACGACAATGAGGAAGATTTTGGAGAGAGAAAGTGATTTGAAGAGAGAGAGAGAGTGGTGGTTTAAGCTTTTTGCTTGGTCCTGCTTCTTCTTCTTCTTCTTCTTCTTCTATAGAGAGAGCGAGAGAGAGAGAGAGAGCGCCTCGTTCTCAGTGAAACGGCAAAGTAAAAGCAAGCGGATTTGAACAGAATAAAGCGCAGAGAAAGAGAGAGAGAGAGTTTAGAAGGAAACTTGCTTCAGTTCTTATGGGCTCTTTTTATTTTATTTTACTTTTTGGGGTGATTGATTTGAGTCTGATCACAATTAGTCAATTTATTACTCACTCCATTACACTATATTTGGGAATGGTTACTTATTATTACTCAGATGTTTTCGCCATCTTATTATTTCATTCTTCTTTAATGTATATAACACGGTAAGTTACAGAGATCTATATTGACTTTTTTTCTGATTAAGGAAGATAATTTGGATGAACTAAAATATTTCTGTGGATATTAAAGTTTGTCGAATATGTGTAAAATATCTAAAATTAAAAAAAAACATAAATTTTTTACACCATATTGGTGAAAAATCCATATCATTAACTACGCATCTTCTAAACAAATTTACAACAGATTAACCAAGAAATAATATTCCAAATCCTGAGAAAAATCAAACTGGAAATTATGAGAATTTAGGTTTGAATTTAAGTTATCATGCATCTACTTAGATAAAAAAAAATCTATGTTATATATATTTTTCAGAGATCGAAATACATCCACCAAGTGTTTCATACATTCGTAACATTGGACTATAAAATTCTCCGTCTATATAATTGGCAATTTGGTTGGTAGGTTACTTGCAAGTTAATTATAGCGATTGTGTTAAAAACTTATTATAGCAGTAGTAATAGTATATGATGTAATTGTCACATTGATGATTAATGCATTATGAATATCACAAAGAGGTCTGCGTCTATTTATGTGGCTTCTAAGTTCTCATAAATAACCTATAAGGAGGTAACAAGATCAGGACAGATATCAGATATATACATTTTTCTATTTTCACCAATATTTTCAATTAACAATAACATCTCTATTCGAATGTTAATGCTATGTTCCATGTTATTACAAAAAAAAAAGAGAGAAATGATAACCATATTTCTATGTACTGTATATGATATGACCCGCATCTATAAATAAATAAGCATTACGTAACCTTGGACGACAACAACAACAACAAAAAAGAAGATCCCACAAAAGAATAAAGTAAACAAATTCCCTAAATAATTAGTATAATAGTATATGTGGTGTGTGAATTGTGAAGGATGTGTAAAACAAAACAAAATGAATCTTGGTTGCTTTTGACTGCCTCGTAAACGTTGAAATTTTAAGGATATTAAAGAAAGTATCCTAAATGATCAAGTTGGCTCAAGGAGCAAAAAATTAATCCTTTCAATAAATTGATTATATACATGTATAGTAACGTTTATGTATGATTGGTTTATATATGTAATAAATATAAATATGCATGGATTGTAAGTTATAAAATCGAAACGGATTCTTTAGCTTTCAAAAAAGACAAATAATATTTTAAAAAAATAAGGATAGGATGGGTTTCGGCTTTTAGAAGGCCAGATGCCAAACATGCCTTCATCATTTCTTCTTCTTCTTTCCCATCCCAAACTCTCTGCCTCACAATGTTGCTTTTCTTCTTCCTCTTTTGATTGTTTTTTCATATCTTATTAATTCTTTTATTTTTGTTGTCCATAACTCATAGTATTATATTTACTACTTTATATAATCATTTATATACATAGTAGCGATCACCAAGCAGTAGTTCTTGATGATGGTTTTTGCCAATCAGATTAAAAACAAAAAAAAGTCCAGTAATTTAGTATCGGTTGAAAATAACCAAATAGGATTTGTGCAATGGTTTTAGTTAAAACTGCTGGTGAAACATTTATTTTTGTGGGCCGATCAACGGATATTTGCATGTCATCTAATATTCCACTTGTACACATTATGTAATTACTAAATTTCTTTTATCTATATATCTTAAACGAATTATTATTCGGTTCTCGAAAATTATTTTTCATTTCGGTTTTAGGAATAATGTTTTGATGAGCTTTTGGTTTGTTTCCTTTTTTTTGGGATTTAGGCTTATTTGTATATAAGTCTTCCATATTGTCTATAGTTTTAGATTTAAGCCGATATGTTTTGGTCGTATGTCATATGATCCCACTTTTAAAATATCAATCAAATGATAAAAAAAGAACGAACAATTATTTGATTTTCTTCTTTTCACGATGAATAAATAATTTGCCGCCACATTAAAAACAATCTTCCCAGCATTCGTTCTCCATCAATCGACTATCACACACAAATTGTATATATTTATGGTCTAACTAGATGATGTCCCGTGCGGTTGCACGGGATTATATTTTCGTGAAATT
>OVBA01006325.1:0-17331 GCA_900406435.1 Lepidium aucheri
GTAAGATCCTGAGGATTCTTGATCTTATTTGAGAATGCCCGTTCATTTCTTGCTTTCCAGGAAACCATAGTATCCAGGGGTAATTTAGTGGTTCCGATTGGTTAGGAAGTCTCCATAATAGATGATCCATATTTGAGAGAATAGACTGTCCCGGGAAGTGGAGTCCTGCTGGTGTTGTCGATAGTGCCCAAGACTGGATCGCTATCGGACATTCGAAAAGAACATGATTAAACATTTCTTGTTCCGCCCCACAACTGTCACACCCTTCGTCACATGATATTCCCCTTCTCACCAACTTAGATTTGACTGCGATCTGTCTTGTGACAGCTTCCCACATAAAATCTTTAATTTTTTGTGGAGCCTTTATTTTCCAAATTTGATTTTGAATATCATGTACATTAGGTCCATAGACCACTGATGAGGATAAACCCAAGTGACCCTCCACCTAGTATCCAGACCGGACCATATAATTACCTGGTTTTGCATAGTGCCATCCTATCCTATCCGAACTTGGAAATAATGGAATGTGCATTCCTAAAATAATAGTCGCATCTTGTGGGGTAAAAGATTGTCTTACTAGAGTTTCTTCCAAAGGCGTGACCTTTGGTCAATAAACTCTGAGACTCTTAAATCAGGATAAGTATTCTCTCCATTTTGATAGGCTGGCCGAGGATTACTATATGGTATCCAGGGATTCGTCTATACCCTAATAGAATCCCCATTACCGACTTGTTTAATCAGCCCTTTCATTAGAAGTGGTCTAGCAGAAATAATACTTTGCCATCCATACGAAGGTGAGTATACTTTCCTTGGTTGCAGCATACTAGAATCCCTGAAATATCTTGCCTTGAATATCCGTGCTACCAGAGAATTTGGAAAAATTAAAATGCACCATAACTGTTTTGCAAGTAAAGCCGAATTAAATTCTGCAATGGCTCTATATCCCAATCGTCCTTCCAATTTTGTTTTACATAGTGTTTCCCATTTGGTCCAATGGATATCCTTTCCCGTCGCAGAATTATGCCACCAAAAATTGGCAATGGCTGCCGGTATTTTAGATGTGATCGACTTTGGAAGCCTGTAACATGACATTACATAGGAAGGTATTGCTGTTAAGACTGATTTAATAAGCACTTCTTTCCTCCTTTTGACAAAAATTTTGCAGACCACGAATTGATTCTAGCATCTATTTTCTCTTTAACAAAAGCAAAAACCTTTGATTTAGCTCCTTCAATCCCTTCTGGTAGACCCAAATACGTCCCCATCCTCCCAGTAGTATACATTCCTAACTTTCCTTGAATCTCATATCGTTGTATTATATCTATATTCTTCCCAAATTGTATTGACGACTTTGCAAAGTTTATTTTCTGCCCTGACACAGACTCATATTTTTTAAGAACTTCGAGGATATTAGTTGCTTCTTCCAAGGATGCCTTACAAAAAAGAGAGTATCATCAGCGAAGAGGAGATGCGAAGCCGCTGGACATTGTCTAGCAATTTATATTCTTGTTAATCTTTTATGTGATTCCATTTGTTTTATTTTGTGATCAATGCCTCTGTACAAAGTATAAATAGGTATGGTGATAATGGATCCCCTTGGCGTAATCCCCTAGATGGAGAAAAGATCGAAGATGGTTTTCCGTTGATAAGGATTAAATAGCGTACAGAGGATACACAATGTAAAACTCCTTTAACCCATCTTTCATGAAACCCTAATTTTAATAATAATTTTGAGAGAAAACCCCATTCTATCCGATCTTACACTTTGCTCATGTCTGTCTTGATAGCCATGTAATTCCCTTTTATTTTCCTATGTGTACCTAGCGCATGGAACATTTCTTGAGCTATTAAACTATTGTCTGATATTAATCTGCCTGATACAAAAGCTGATTGTGTATCTGAAACCAGTTGAGGTACAAGTTTTTTAAGTCGTACCTTGTACACCACATTGCAAAGACTAATAGGACGAAATTCAGTTATGTTGGTCGGTCTTGATAACTTAGGAATTAAACATATGTTTGTTTGGTTTAACTCATTATCAAAATATCCAGTTTCAATAAACTCATTTACAATCTTTACTAGATCCACTTTAATGACTTCCCAAGATTGTTGAAAGAAGAGTGCTGTCATTCCATCAGGTCCTGGTGCTTTCCCTGAATCTATCATAAATACGGCTTTTCTTACTTCCACGACCGTTGCTTTACTTAATAGAGTATTATTCCACTCATCCGGAACTCTTGAATCTATACCCTCCAAGGCCAAATCGAAGTCTGTTGTTCCATTTGATGTGAATAGATCCTGGAAGTAATTTACCGCTTCTCTTTCAATATCTTCTGGTTGATCTAGCCATATATTTTGTGCCGTGCTTAGCCCAATGATCCTGTTTTTTGCTCTTCTCTGTTTTGTTTGGGCATGGAAAAACTTTGTGTTTCTATCCCCCTCTTGCAACCATTTAATTCTACTCTTTTGTTTCCAATATGTTTCTTCCTCCTTGTATGCTTCACAAAGATCTGATGCTAGTTTTTGTATCTCTATTGTAGGACAATTATCCAAAATTTTCAGTTCTTCTAACTTATTTTTTAAAAATTCTATCTTTTCCTTTGATGGAATTATCCTCTGCTTCCTCCATCTTGATATATCTCTTCTGCAATTCGATATTCTATTAGAAATCTGATATCGTCTAAGCCCCGCATATCTATTCCAACCTGTTTTGATTGCTTGGTCAAAACTTGGTTTGCCTATCCACCTCTTATCAAAGCTGAAGCTTGGTTTGCAGTAATTATCCGCCTGTTCCATTTCTAGCAAAATTGGTCTATGGTCCGAGCCGATCATCTTAAGATATTCCGTTTTTGAATTTGGAAAAAGGGTATGCCAATCTTCGTTCCAAAAAGCTTTATCTAATTTACATCTGATAATTTCATTTTGTCTTACCTCCCTCCAAGACCAAGTATTTCCAATACATGGAAGGGAGCAAAGGACCTGAGATGTCTTGTTTTACCACCTTTTTTATCATGGGGTCCCGAGATTTCATTAAAATCCCCAATTGTAAGCCAAGCCTTCGACCTTTGTATTTCGTATCTAGTTAATCTTTCCCATACTTGCCCTCGGAGATGAAAAACAGGTTCCCCATAAATAAATGATAACCAAGTTTTCGAACCTCTAAGATCCATGGATACATCAATGATGTTTTTATTTTTAAAATTAATCTTTATGTTGGAATGATTATTAAACATCAAACATAATCCCCCACTTATTCCTGTTGGTTCAACTGTGATAAAATTTTCCATTCTTAATTCATCCACCAATTGTGCCATGTAGTTTTCACATCGTTTTGTCTCCATTAGGAAAATAAAATTCGGTTTTGATTGTTGTAATATGTCTTTTAAATAACTCTTGGTGGTTGGGTTGCCTATACCTTGACAGTTCCATAAAAGTATTTTAATCATCTAAAAAATAAAATATGTTGTTCATAGATGGTAGATACCAATCTAAATAAATAAAAGGAAGGAAAATGGAGCTTTTCCTTTAGAGTTTTATTTTCGGTTTTAAATTGTATACATGTAACAACCTTAACTCTGGTTCAAGATTTAAGGAAAATCTGTTTTGAATATGCTCTTGGGGTCCGATTCTTTGTATCTATATAATTATTTGTTCTCTTCCAATTTAAAAATGAAATTTTATTAAATAATAAAAAAACTCTTGAAAATTCCAAAATAGATGGTTTACCCAAACCATAAGTACACAACGTAATTTCTTTATTCATTCTGAAAAAGCAGGAAAAAATTAACTTGTTGATGCTGTTGGACGTGATGTAGCTCCATCGTTCAAATTCTTTGTGCCTTTGCCCCCTTTCTTCCCTTTCTCAGGTTTTCTCTGTCCAGATTTTATAGAGTTCACTATATGTTGTTTTTTGGAATTAACACCCTTAATCCCAATTGAGCTCTTAGTTCCTTTTAATGAGGTGTTCATCTCTGAGGTTGTGTGATCAACACTTACAGTTTTGGGAGCATGTAATGGCACCCTTGATTTCTTATTGATTTTCTCTATCTTGGCCAAAAACTCGTCTTTCTCTTCTTCCTATATCATCCCATACTCCTGTTTCTTAATCACCTCATACACTGATAAAGAGGAATCCTTTACCTGTTCCTCTCTGCATTTTCCATCAAATAGATCATCACAGTTCATGAGATCATTCTCCTCCCCTTGTGATCCTTCCTTTGTCGACAAATCCTGTGAAACCGTTTCATCATAATTTAAAGCTTCCTCCAACATGTTTGAAGAATTTACCTCAAAGTCTTCTTTGCTTTCTATGTTAATTATGTTTTTTTTGATGATGATTGGGCAGCCTCCACTTCTTCTTTCTCGTTTTGATCTTTTCCTGGTTTCTCAAGGATTTATTGCTTTGTATCGTCTACCACCCTTTTATTCTTCTTTGTGACAGCTTCAGCATCATGATTCATATTTGTGTCCTTTTTTTCCCCCGCTTCATGATGGTTCTTTGGTATATATTTCGGTTCTGTCTTCTAGTTTCTCGAATTGGAGCCGATCTGAGACCTGAAACCTCTATCTCCCATGAAGGTTGAAATTGAGTGAGGATGATTCACTAATGCTCCCTTGTAACTCTGATGTCTATCATATCCACGTTCACTCCTATCTTTTCTCTCTAACTCTCCTGCTCTTTGTTCATGAATCATCATTCTTTTACATCTGGTCACCTCATGGTTAATGTAGTTCAGTAACTACAAAAACCTTGAAGTTGATCATACTTAATCCTGATCATTGTTTCTACTCCATCCTCGAATTCTACTGCTGTTTTCAGAACCAGAGCCTTCATAACGTTGATCTCTACTAATATCCTTGATTTTTCGACATCTATCCTTTTCACATTCTCTAATTGTTCACCAATGGCCTGGTAAACCAACTTTGCAGAAAATTCCGTAGGAACTTTTGATACTATACCCCATAGTATCAAGGTTGACGGATAGTCCTCTGGTGCTCTTGGTATCCATCTGTCAAGTGTGATCATCCACCCATCGAAGTGTGTTGGGCCAAGCCTTAACACTTCTTCAAGATCCTTAATGTCATTGAAAGTAAATTGGAATTTCCCAAAACCCAAGTCGGTACCAACAACCTTTTCCTCTAATCTCCAGATTCTTGGAAAGCGCTGGATAAGGGCGCCTATGTTCTGCTTCGATGGGTTCAAACACCTCCCAAACAGCACCTTGTTACATTTTGCTATCAAAGCCGAGTTATCAAATCTCGGGATCTTGATCTTCGGAATAATAGCTGAGGATGAACCGGATCTTTATTGCTTCTTGATTGAGAGCTGAGCCATTGTTAAACTTTGAAAGAAACTGTTCTTTGTGAGTTCACAAGATTTCCAATGAGGACTCTCGTAACATACGTGTGTGTGAAATATATACTTCTCTAATATATTTAATAAGGAAAGTGGACGCTGGAAATTAGAATCTCTTGACATTCTGAGATCATCTATCGAATTAAAACTAACTTGATATACTTTTCTTATCTTGATAGAGTTTTCCGTGAAGAGAGCCTGATATTTCTCTTGATTGTCTCCTTTCCTGATTTGATTCGTGTAAATATCAGCATTAGGCCAATGATTGAAATGATTTAAAGCCTAAATTTGAATCCAACATACTGTATTCAAGTAAGGAAAGTAACGTAAATGATCATTCTGTAACATCATTTCCGTGGATACTTGAAAACTATTATAGAAACTTAGCAAACTTGATGTTAATTCTATTCCTAGATAATCGTGATAGAACACTGATGAAATTATTTACTTAATCTGTGTTTCCTCTCCAGTTTTTGAAACTCTTGACCAACTGTATCTAAAGACTCGTCTTGAGAGTATGTTCCTTATTGTTCCAAAATGGAAAGATGCCCAGTTTGAGTATAAGAGGACAATGAACTTATCATGTATTCCTGAGCAATATACTCCTTGTGATTTTTCTTCGGACAAGTAATTGTTCCTTTCCCAGGGGAACAGAATCATCAATAACAGTCCATTCGATCTTTTGCTTTTCCATGAAACCTCCATCATAAGAATTAAGACCATAGTATTATTTGATTTGTCTGCTCTTGATATTGCTAGAAATTCTGAACAAGTGAAAAGCTTTACTGACATTTCCTATTCTTGAGAGAATAAAGACAACTCTGCATCCGCTTGGTAATTGAAATGACACTTGAAACTGTGGATTTGAAAATCCGTAGCTTGATGAGATATTAGGACGATTCTGGATTTCTTGTTCTCGCTTGTTACCTTGCTAAAAAGCTTCTTCCCTTCGAGATTTATGTTTAGCATTCTCCATGTGGTTCCGGTCTTTTTTAATTTGTTCATACTTGTGTTCAAAGATTGTGACTAATTCTGAATCGTTTTTTGAAGAACTTGGACTTTCCGGTGAACAAACCTCCTTAGAGTCAGGCAGAGCCTCCTTTCGTCTCGATCTCTTTTTTTCCGCCATTGACAATTTTAATTCCTTATCATCTGTTTGATTTCTCTTGCTCTCCTTCCTTAGTATCACCTTTCGAGTTTGTCACTTGAAAGCCTAGACGATCATCACTTAGTTTCAATTCATAATTGTGGCGGAAACCCTTGAAATCTCCTTTTTCTTCACCGGGAATCTTATTCCTTAAATCTTAGGTCGGGGTTCCGTCCACCCGCAAAACTCCTGTCTCTCCTCCTCTGTTACTTCTAAATCTCCGCCGGAATTACCTCTTGAGATCACAATATGAGATTGCCTCGTGAACTCACCACCTAGATCTACCACCTTAGTTCGGCCCGTGAGATCTCTTCACCTGAAAAAACCTCACCGGAAATCGCCTATAGAATCGCCGGAAGTCGCCTGAAGACACCTCGCCGGAAGTCGCAGTAAATCGCCGGAAATCACCCTCTTACAATGACATTTGTATTCCTTAGCTTCTCTTACTATTTCTCTTAATTATAATATATTATTCTTCTTTACAATTAGCAATTATTTTAATTATTATATAAACAAAGAAGATATTATTTTAGAGACCGTATACATATAATTTACTTGAATTTATTACTAAAGATTTATTTCCACAATCGAATGAGTTTGACTGGTTGTGTGTTGGTATAATTTAGCTATAATATCTATATAATTTTGGTTATAATAGATTAATAAATTATAGCAATTGTATTGATAATGGTATATTCGTTTACCTTATACACATCTCATAAACTTGACTAGGTACATACGAAATGAATATAGTAAATTTCTATAATAGGTTATTATTTTAATATATATAGTAACAAAGAAAATATTAATATGGTTGATATGTATATATTTAATTAAATTTATTACTAAAGATTTATTTCAATAATATACTAATTTTACCTGGTTGTGTGTTGCTATAATTTAGGTAGTGTTCATTATAATTTTGATTATATTATATTCTAAAATTAACATCAATTATCCACAGCGATTTCTATGGCGATTTCTAGGGTTTTGCTAGCCATCGTTCTTAGAGATGAGAGTTGTTCCTTCTTCCTCTTTCTTCCAGTGTGTCGATCATGCTTTTCTCCCCTTTAATCCCTGGGTTTCTTTCGCTCCGATTTCTCTCAGCCAAAACTTCTCCTCTTCGATTTTCTTCTTCTCCATTTAAGGTTGGTTTGTAATCTTGGTTTTGATATTTGTTTGTTTGAGGCGTAGATTACTTCAACAAAATCGATTTGGTATATCGATCTCTTCAAATTTGGTTTCAATCTCCTAGGTATGGAGTCGCGCTTGTATATGAAATTCTAGTTTCGATTAGTTCTTCTTGGTTGAGGAAATGTTTAATTCAACGCTACAATTTTTTGGTCTTAGTTTATCTGAAAGTTCGGAGGAGAATTCTTGAAGGCTTAATCCCAAGACAAAAGTTTCTCTGGTATATTACTTGTTTATTTGTTCCTAGGTATCGACAATACCTACTCTTGTTTTTCTAATTTTTTGGTGATTGGATTAACTCGTGTATACTTGGTGATTTGGTTTACTTGATTCCGAAAGTTTCCTTGGTTTCATTGCTTATTATCATTAAAATTCATTTATCCATTACTATGTTTGGTTGGATGCGTAATAGTTCTTTTGTTTTTGCAGTATCTCCATCAATTTCAAGGAAGTTTTTATTGTCCACTATGATGATTGATGGTGGTAGGTTACTTTTGGTATTGATTTCTTTGGAAATACATAGGTCCAGTCTAAATCTAGGAGAAGTGAATCCTTGTTTTCTAATTTACTGCATCAGGTTCCTTTGACTTCTTGCTACAAGCAAGGTGTTTATCAATATATGTGTTTTTCATTGAAATGACCTGTTTTCCTTCAATAGATGGTATCGTAAATGTTTTTCCTTAAAGTTTTCACCAAACTTGGGCATTCATAACATTTATTTGAATTACTTTCCTAAAATAAAGTCTGGTCTTAAATATTCAATTGAGATTATGATTCGGTGTCATCAATCATGGTTTTCCTTTTCCGTTGCATTTACCTTAATTTTAAATCAATTGAGTCTTCTGATTCAAAATTGATTTTAAATTGGATTCTGCATTCACGTCTCTTTAATTGTGATTTCTCTTAGTTATTATTATATAAAGACTTCTCCCTTAAACTCTTGGATATCACATTTTCATTAAAACTTTTATTAACACAAATATCTATGTTGTTCTCTGTTTTTTTTTGTCAAGATGCCGTCTTCAATGATCAACTCCTCTGCTGGTGCTCGTGGTCCTGTGATTAGCCGAGTGAAAATACCAAGATTTGTCAATTCATGGATCATCAAAGCATACGAGAAGACATTAATTGGCCGGTGTCTTAATCCCGCAAAACAGGATGTAAGTTCGCTGCTTCTTCTGTTACCTAAGATCTGGAAAATGGAGAATAAGGTGGTGGGTTCTGATCTGGGTAGAGGTCGATTCCAATTTGATTTCGAAGAAGAATCAGATCTGGAGGAGGTGCTAAAGTCGGAGCCCTTTCACTTTGACTTCTGGATGCTCTCCATTGTCAAATGGGAACCAGTTGTGGATGTCCATTATTTATCACATATACGATTCTGGGTGAAGGTTTTAGATATCCCAATTCAGTTTTGGGCAACTGAAACTTTTATAGCCATTGGTGCTACATTAGGTAAAGTGCTGGAGATCGATCTTGATGAAGGAATGGTGAAGGTGATCATAGATGGTCGGCAACCACTCAAATTTGAGACAATTGCTGAGTTTAGGGAGGAAGATGAACAAAAAGTATCCTTTGGATACACAAATTTATTTGGTTATTGCAAGCTTTGTAACAGTCTTTGTCACGTATCTTCAAGATGTAGTATGTGAGGTTATAGAGGGGATCAGACTACAGGTAACACTCATGATAATAGAGGAAACAATATCGGCCCTCAAAGCTACAAATCAGCAGCTACAGGAGGCAAAGCGGTATTGGTTGGGTCCTATCATGGTCAACCGAGGAGGGAGAGAGACTTTTACAAGCAACCAACTTAGAAAAAATCTGAACAATATAGAGGAGAGTCTTCTACAAGGCAATCCTCGGGTATAAATACAATTTTTACTGAATCTCTAGGTTATTATTTACTAATGACCAATCTCTTCAATTAAATTTTGTGGTAATGCATTACATATCTGATCTGGTAGGAATGTTGGTGGAAGGCAGTCATTCTTATCCCTCAGGACATGGGAATGTCACTATAAGGACCCGCTGACATTTGTTTACTGCTCATGATTCTGATCATTCATCATTGGATATGAAAGTTGTGACTAAGGGGGTAGCTGATCCACTTCAAGAGACCTCTCCAGTGAATATGACTCTTAATGAGTTGGATAATGTTCTGGGAGAAGATTTTATGGAGGCTGAAGAGTCCAAATATATATGAGAGGAGGATAAGCAACATGGCAAAGATGAGGCAGGGGAGGCAAAGACTATGGGAAATGAGCAAAAGGAGACGATGGCTCCTGTTTTGGTCCCATGAAAGGGAAGTAAAATTCCACCAATCCTTGGAGTTAATACTCGTAAGCGGAACATGATAGCATTGGTGTCTCCAAAAAAGAAGATTGGAGGTGGGCCCTCAGGATCTGCTAATGGGCCATCCAAAACTGAAGAGGCTTAATCGGTTTTAGTTTTTTTTAAAAGAAATTATTTTTTCTTTATCTATGAAAGTATTAAGTTGGAATTGTCAAGGAATTTCAAGTTTTTTAACTCTGAAATTTCTAAGAGACCTTTGGATAAATAATAAACCAGATTTTCTTTTTTTATCTGAAACTAAAAAAGATCATTTTTTATACAAAACATCCAAGCTCATTTTGGTTACTCTAATCTAATTACGATGGATGCAATTGGTGCTAGTGGGGTTTAGCCTTACTTTTTAATAATGATTATGAGGTCAAGTTAAATTACAAAAATAAAAGAATAATAGATATTGAAGCTACATTGGAATCAAAAAAGGTGTATATGTTATTTATATATGGTGATCCAGTATATCATAAGAGAGAAGAAGTATGGGAGAGACTAACAAGATTTAGTTTATGTCGACATGCTCCTTGGTTTCGAATTGGGGATTTTAATGAACTAAGAGGAAATCATGAAAAACAAGGCGGACTATTGCGAAATAGTAATTCTTTTGTGCCCATCAATAATATGTTGAATATATGTGGACTCATAGAATTTCCTTGTGTGGGGATAATTTGGTCTTGGCGAGGGGTACACCATAATACTGTGGTTCATTGCGAATTACATAAAGCTTATGCGAATGTTAATTGGCACACAATGTTTTCGCACTTGACGATATGCTATTTAGAGATGATTGGTTCGGACCATAGGCCAATCTTGGCAGAAATGAATTGTAGGATTATTAAGGGGTCTAAGCAATTCTACTTTGATAAACGATGGATTGGTAAACTATGCTTAGTAAAAGCTGTCTCTAGAGGTTGGAAGATGAAAACTAGGTTCGAAGTACCTGGATTAATTGATAAACTTAAAAGATGCAGGGGGGAGATTTCAGGATGGAGAAAATACTGTGTTCCCTCAGGAAAAGAAAATATAAAGGAACTCAAAAATCTGGTAGAGCAATACAAGAGTAATGATAGTAAAACACAAGAAGAGATTTCTGAGGTTAATTATCAATTATATAAGGCTTATAGAAAAGAGGAAATATTTTGGAAACAAAAAAACAGAAATAAGTGGTTGCAGGAAGGCGATAATAATACGAAGTTTTTTCATGCTCAAACAAAAGTAAAGAGAGTTAAGAACCGAATAATAGGCTTATGAGATAATGGTAATTGGATAACTGATGAGGAAGATCTTGGGAAATCAACATCGAGCTATTTTGAGGAGTTATTTACATCTAATGGTTCCTTAGATTTAACAGAGGCTCGAGAGGGGGTCCCTACCTCAATCTCAACAGAAATGAATGCGACACTAATGGCACCAGTTACAGAAGAGAAAGTTCGTAAGGCTGTATTTATGATTAATCCGGAGAAGACACCAGGACCAGATGGTATGACTTGTTTGTTTTTCCAGAAATTTTGGTCGGTCATTAAAGGAGATATGGTTAATATAGTTAATGATTTTTTGAGGACAGGTCATTTTGATCCAAGATTGAACTAGACAAATGTATGTTTTATCCCTAAAAAGGAAAAGCCAACCTTAATATCGGAGTATAGACCTATCAGTCTTTGTAATGTGGGTTATAAGGGGATTTCGAAGGTCTTTTGCCAAAGATTAAAAAAAAATTCTACCTTCCTTGGTGTCAGGAACACAATCAGCTTTTGTTTCAGGGAGACTAATATCAGATAATATTATGATTGTGCAAGAGATGTTTCATGCGTTAAGAACAAATAAGGCTTGTAGGGGCTTTTTTATGGCAACAAAAACAGATATGAGTAAAGCATATGACACAGTCAAATGGGATATTTGGAGCATCTTTTTAAAAAAAGGGGTTTTCAGGACTCTTGGATAAAGTGTGTAATGTGGTGTATTAGATCGGTTAGTTACTCTTTTCTGATAAATGGTCAACCTAGAGGTCATTTAGTACCACAGCGGGGATTAATACAAGGTGATCCGCTTTCACCTTATATCATTATACTTTGTACCGAGGTATTGATAGCAAACATTAGGAAGGCGAAAGAAGGTAATCAGATTTGTGGCTTGAAAATAGCATGAGGGAGCCCGACAGTTACTCACCTCCTTTTTGTAGATGACTCTTTGTTTTTTTGTAAAGGACAGGCAAATACTGCCAGATATATTCTTGAGGTCTTAAAGGTCTACGAGGCAAGCTCGAGACAACAAATAAATTTTGAAAAACTATCTATCTAATTTGGTCATTCGGTAAACAAGAGGATAGGATTGAAATCCAAAATATTATAGGGATCCATAATTTAGGAGGAATGGGTACTTGTCTTGGGCTTCCAGAAAGCTTAGGTGGTGCAAAGACAAGGATTTTTGCGTTTATTAAGGAAAAATTACAGGAAAGGATATCGAGTTGGTCTACAAAATTTCTTACTAAGGGAGGTAACGAAGTTCTCATAAAATCAGTTCTAACGGCTCTCCCTACTTATGTGATGTCTTGTTATAGGCTTCCAAAATCAATAGTTTCATCATTTAATAGTGCTATTGCTGATTTCTGGTGGAAGAACAATAGTGCTTCGAAAGAAATGCATTGAAAAAAATAGGAGAAACTATGTAAACATAAAAATGAAGGTGGTCTAGGTTTTAGATCCATTGAGGAATTTAATACGGGTTTATTAGTTAAGCAACTCCGGCGGCTTTTTGACTATCCAGAGTCGTTTTTCTCATAGATTTTTTGGGGCAGATATTTTAAAGATTCTAACCTGTTAATACCCAATCGAACCTACTCTCCCTCCTATAGATGGAGGAGTATAATTTTGACACGAGCTCTGGTAAGCAAAGGTCTTATTAAAAGGATTAGTAATGGACGATCTACTTTGGTATGACATGATCCTTCGATTCCAGGGGTGTACCCAAGACCTGCCATTGGATGAAATCCAATTATATACCCAGATCTCACAGTGGCGGATTTGATAGACCATTCCTCAGAAACATGGTGAATTTCGCTCATCATGCAATTGATTGATCCTAGAGATGTCCCTCTTATCTTAGGAATTAGACTTCCAATTGTTGGGAAACCAGATTATTATGGATGGTATTATAATAAATCAGGAAGATAATCAGTCAAATCTGGGTAGAAGGTAGAGACCTCAATAGGTACTCGAGAGGACGTTTACTATGGACCCTCTGTCTCAGAGATCGAGAGTAATGGTTGGGATCAGGATTTTCCACCTAAAGTAAAACATTTTTCTTTTGGCAAATTGCTTCGGGTTGTCTTCCAGTGAAGGAAAATTTAATAAACAGAGGAATAAGATGTGAGTCCCGATGTTTGAGATGTGGGCAACAAAGGAATCTATCAACCATACTCTTTTTGAGTGTCCACCAGCCTTACAAACATGGACTCTATCTAATATTCCTTCAGGGATAGGGGTTTTTCCGTTGCAGGCAATTTATACGAATTTGGACTACCTATTCTGGAGGTTACCGGTATTGAAGAGTTTAAGATTTATCCATGGATTCTCTGGAATATTTGGAAAGCAAGAAATGATAAGGTTTTTGGCAATTTGGACACAAACCCAAAAGATATTCTGCGACTGGCTGAAGAGGAGGCCAAAGAATGGTACAAAGTTCTAGAGGAAAAGGAAAAAGAAAGATCTTATATATTTTCTCAGGTTCAACCAGATAAGTTATGGAAGGAAGTATCTAAAACTTTGATTGGTGACCTGAGTTTCTCTGGTTTTTGCTGTTTTATTGATGGGTCCTGGAAGGACTCTAAGTATTTTTCAGGTTTGGGCTGGTACTGTTTTTCAGATCATCCGGGAGGTGTGAGAATTGAAGCTAAAAGAGTTTATCGATGTTTATCTTCGCTCCATTCAGAATTTGAAGCACTTCTTTGGGCTATGAAGTCTCTATCGGAGCTAGAGTTTAGCGATGTCCAATGTGCAACAAACTGTGCTGAGTTATTGAAGATTATGACTTCTCCAGAAGAATGGCCTGATTTTTCCCAGTACGTGGATGATTTTGATCGACTAAGAAGACTCTTCTCCACCTTATCTCTTCATCAACTCCCGCGAGTTCTTAACAGAATAGCAGATTGGTTAGCTAGAAGTGTTAGAAATTTGTCTAAAGATTGTTCGTTTGTAAACAATATACCATCTTCCTGGGTTGATAGTTTAATATAATTTATATGCTGAAAAAAACATGTATAAATGGTATTAACATTTATTAGGATATGAACTAATTTCTTGACGATAATAACTTTCATTTAACAATATTTTAGCCTAGATTTAGGTTTGGATTTCATTTATATATATATATATATATATATATGTTTGTCTGATTTTCTTAAAGTAAAACTCTTCTATATAATAATAAGATAACTTTTTATGAAAATAACCTTATAATGATGTATTATATTATATTTTATGTTATTGGAGATTAGTTTGTTTAATTAGAAAGTGAGTAAAATAAAATTTGTGTAATCATATAAATGAATAACATTTATTACAACGCTAAACTTTTATGTTAAGTGTATCATTAGATCTAAAATCTGATTATTTGAAAATTTATTGCTTAATTTCTATTATATAACATATGGATCTAATTAAAGAATATATCATATCATAATAATTTTAATATACAATTAAAAATATATTAATAGCAATATACTCTTCGAATTTCGAATCCTATTAATTGTAATATACAATCCGATAAATTTAAAAAATTAAAACAACTCTTTACCGAAAACCATATTCCTTTATTATATATATATATATATATATATATTAAGATTATACCCTTATTATAACGTGGGATTTGATTTTTCAAATTTTATTCATTTAGGTTATTAGATCCGTGCTGATATTTTGGAATTTTTTTTGAGATGTTGATTCAACGATTGTAACCCGAACCAAAATTTGATCTGTATTAGAGGAACCATCCTACAAAATACTCAAATAAAATAAATTTATATAATCAAAAAACTAAGCCAAACCTGAGCTAAAATCAAATTAAGAACCAAATTTTAGTTTTCTAGAGTTCTTTTATTATTATTGTTTTTTAATTGTAAAATTTTATATAAAAATACCTCTAAACCTGAACTCGATCTATACCGAACTAAATTTTATCCAAAAAATAAAAATATCTAAGTAAGGCTTAAATCAAAAGAACCAAAATACCGAATTAAAGGAACCAAACCTGAAAAATACCATAAATAGGTCTTAAATCTATGTACCCGGAAGACCGAATCTAAACCCAAACCTGAACCGAATAAAGAACCAAATTTGTAACTGATATACTTATATTAATTTTAATTTTTTGGTTTTGTTATTTTTAAAAAATATTTATTAGTTTTAAATTTTTATATAAATCTGTAACAATACCTACCTTAAGCCTATTTTAAAGGGTTGTTACAAGAGAAAATTAGGTAGATAATACAAATAAGAAAACTAATTCACTAGATGTCATAAAGTTTTAGAAATTAGGTGGGTGATTGTGGGACAAATGTCAGGAAATACCAAATAGCCCCCTAAAGAAGATATGAGCAGTAATGGCAAAATACAAAGGAAATTTCCACAAGTGTGAATGGCAAGATAACCACAAAATTGAAACAAAGGATTCTTAGATTTCTACCCGTCGAAGCCTTGTAATGGAGTTATAATTGAATCCTTGTGATGGATTCTTAGATTTGGTAGAGACGGATTGGGTTGTAGATTTGGTAAAGACAAATTGGATGTGAAGATTTCATTACGGAATCACAGCCTTGTATTGGGGTTGTGATTTCTTCAATGTTTTTTGGGGATTCTAACTCATCATGACTTTCCGCTAATAGAACCGTTTCGTTTTCTTAAAAGTTTAACAAGCACCATAGCTAGGATTCAATATGTGCTTCAGACACTCATGAAGAAGATGAAGACAAGTTGACGAAAAACAAGTATCAAGACCGATAACTAATAATTTATCAACAAAATGTGTATTTATGGTAAATATTATGTGGTTGCAGTAAAATTTTATGTTGGATATAAATAAAAATAATTCAAAATAATAGGACTAAGTAACATAAATTAGAAAATCATGTGTTTGGAAATAAGAACACACAAAACTAAGAGAAGGGTGAGCGTAGTTAATCAAGAAGAAAATAAGTATGTTTGAAATTGGGACAAGAAAAAAGGAAGGAATTGTCTATAAGTTATGTCGTAGCTCTAACAAGAACCATATCTAGGGTTGAAGGTGAGCTTCAGACACTCATGAAGAAGATGAAGACGAGTTGACGGAAAACAAGTATCAAGACCGATAAGTAATGATTTATTGACAAAAATGTGTATTTGCGGTAAATATTATGTGGTTGCAGTAAAGTTATATGGTCGATGTAAATAAAAGTAGTTTGTGCAAAATAATAAGACCAAGTAACATGTAAAAATTAGGTGTTGGAAATGAAAACACGCATAACTGAGAGAAAGGTGAAGCCTAGTTAATCAAAAAGAGAATAAGTGTGCAAAATAATAGGACCAAGTAACATAAATTAGAAATCATGTGTTTGAAAATGAGAACACGCAAAACTGAGAGAAGGGTGAGCATTGTTAATCAAGAAGATAAATAAGTATGTTTGAAATTGGGACAAGAAAAATGGAGGAATTGTCGATAAGTTATGTCGTAGCTGTAACAAGAACCGTAGCTAGGGTTGAAGGTGAGCTTCAGACACTCATGAAGAAGATGAAGACAAGTTGACAGAAAAAAGTATCAAGACCGATAAGTAATAATTTATCGACAAAAATGTGTATTTGCACTTTTTGCACTTGCATTTGGAGTTTTGGAGTTTTTCTAGGAAAGGGAGCAAAAAGGCTCTTAAAATGGAGCTAAAGCTATTGGAGTCAGCTGCTAAAGAAAAGGAGTTGCTCAGACTCGGATCGCTGCCTCGTGGTTCGCAGGGCGACGGTCGCTCAGTTCACTAACGGAAGGAAACCTCACGCTAGCCTCAGTCTACCTACCACGAGGAGAAACAACTTACCACACTCGGACCATTCCACTTGGCCTCAGTCTGCGAGGACAAAGCAAAAGACCACTCCTCGGTGTCCAAGCTCACCAAGTGACAGCAAGGACAAGATTTCTAGCTAACTGACTTAGGTCGGTTTGATTATTAGGGTTATGCAAATAACCCTATAACTACCCCTTAATCATCATTTTATAGCTCATTTGATGTTTTTAGCAAAAGAAACTCTCTCTAATTTTTGTTGTAGCTTTTATT
>OVBA01006326.1:0-17330 GCA_900406435.1 Lepidium aucheri
TTGGTCATTAAGGGTAAAATTATAAATTTACTATCTTTGGAGGTTACTTTTGAAGAAAAAATCAAATAGGGTATATTTTTGCATTCAAAATGAAATCTTGGGTCATTTAAGTCATTTTCCCTTGATTCTATACGTCATATCTTCCAGAAAAACCATAAAAGCAGTGTCGTAGCATGCATTCACCATACATCCTCATACAGTTTTACAAATTATTGGAAGGATACCAAAATCTGGGCTTCGATGAAACTCACCAGAGCAGTCGATTTCCCTTATTTAAATATATAATAACCAAACAGAATCCTTAAATTAATAACAATATATTGGTACTCAAGAAATAGTTGTATCACCATTTCCATCTTTCAGCTGTTTTTATCGCGCCATTGTTTGCAATGTTTTGTGATAACAAAAACAGTAAACCTCCAGATATATTGATAAAGATTTTGATCGAACCAATATAAGTGGTACTAAGAATCTGAATGGTCTAAAACCAGAAAACATCAAATTGTGAGAAAAGCTAGCTTTGAATCCACCACCTTGCCTTATGGATTTATGTAGTTTCTTAGTAGAGTCTCCTTAGGAGGATTTTATGGTCAGTGCCCACCTCTTCCACTATTCATATCTGAATCCCTTTAATTAGTTGTGTATAAGCTCAATACAGTTATAGATATGATCTTATCGATCAAATAATTGAATTTTTTTTCTCAGAAAATCATAATTTATCGAGCTTTTTTAATCTGGTTGTTTACATATCTAAAGTAATGGCTCCTACATTTAGAATAATTTCATCTCACTGCAATAAAAGTTAAAAATAAGATTTATAAGGTGAGTCTAAACTATAAGTTAGTTCTTGTCAACCCAAATGACAAAATAAAGTAATAATATTTGCTCTGACTCTTTCTCATTAGTTTATGGACCAATCGAAATGTTAAATACGAAATATAATATCTTAAGTATACGTACAAACGTCTGAAACTGCTCCAAGAAATGTATAGATGTTAATACATGTATGAAGCGTCCTCTAATCATCGATATATGAGTCCATATTAGCTTTTATATAATAAATGTAAAGAAGTGTATCTAACAATAAAAATAGCATGCTCAACGCCGAGAATCTCGTTTTATAAAAAAACCCAACTCCGTACGTACCTTATGCGTACTTTTTCTATAAAACCTTACCACACCAAATTTTGAAACACCATCATGGCCGAACAAAAACCAGACATCTTCTCAAGCCTACCATTAGAGCTTCTTCTCTACATCATCAACTTCCTTCCTTTCGAATCCGCACGACTAACCCCTTTCGTCTCCACACGGTTTAGGTCCGTTTGGAACCAAGCCTTGCTCGTTGCTCACTGTCACAACGGCTCCATTGAAGACATATCTAACGTTATCTCTCGCTTCATCAATAGCTTCGACGAGCATATTCCCTCTAAAAACACTCGGAAGCTGAAGTTGTACTTTGATCACTCAACTTTTGTCTCCACTATTCTCGCACCGAACAACGTCATGCATATGAACTTCTTCTTCTCTAATGGTTCCAAGAAACAAGAGAGCTTTTGTTGGCGTATTGATATCAACGATAGGATCCTCCCAAGATGTGTTCAATCAAAAGGTTTCTTGGTGAAGAAGCTTTGTTTAGATTCGGTGAATTCATTGACCCATGAGATAGTTTCCTTCATGGTTTTGGAATTTTCTTTACTTGAGAGCCTTAAGATTTGTGGCTGCAAGGGATTAACTTCTCTCACTATTGATTCACCATATAAGCTTCTTCACTTATCGATCTCAGGATGCTTGAAACTGAGATATATCGAGATCAGATCATGTAAGCTTAAAACTCTTCATTATGATGGATTTCTACCTTTGATTAAGATTCATGAACACTTCAACTTGACCAAGGCGGTTTTCAACGTAAGACAAGGACCAAGCTTTTACAAAAATGGTTTAGATATTGGTCCTCTCTTGTTGATCATTAAGAACTCTCAATCTCTTACACTCTGCAAATGGATGTTGCAGGTAACAAAACATAATCTCTATATCTGTTATTCATTTATGTCACAGTTACATAGTTTTGTTCGTAGGAGCTAATCAAACCGTCCATAGACTCCTCGTGGACATCATTCCAATTCTACAAATTGCAAGAACTGCGATGGATCGATAACTCGATGAAACAAGAAAACATTACTTCTCTTATCTCTTTTCTCAAACTCTGTCCTTCAATCGAACGCCTCTTCATTACTGTAAGTGATCAAGTATCTAAACCTTTGTAAATTTTCGCCTTTCGGGTTCTTCGTAGTAATACATTTCGATCGTTTCAAAGATCGAATCAAACACTTATAGTTCAAAAGAAGAAGTTAGTTTTGATGCTGAGCACGAAAGCCAACATGCAAGAGTACTGAGTAATTTAAAGCTTGTCAAATTGGAAGGATCAAAGAGTGAAGATGATAATAATCAACTGATAGTGGCTCTACAACAGATAGTCAGTACCGATCAGCCTCTGCTTGTACTGTCTTCGTAATTTTCTTGAGATTGTTCACGATAAAATATTGATGTGTATAGATACACGCATAAACGTACTTTAGTTTAAATTTGTTGTCATTTTAACGCATGGATTCATGTTTCTTGCCGTACAAGAAACCCTCGTCAAAACAGGAGTCCCCGATTGAAGATGTTTCACCAGTATGTAATACTTTAATATTTACTGTTGTAAATAACTTTAAACAACAGTAGATTAATTGATCTTCTCGAGTATATACGTATATGATAATATGATCGTAATAAGAGTACGTCTCATTAACTGATAATTGATTATTCACTTGTAAGTTTAACCTATAACGGGCAAATATTTGGTTTAGGTGAAATATCATTTTTAACCCAGGTGGCCGTCATATTTTTTTGACCTATTCAACAAAAGCTTGTGTGGAATTTTTATCTGTCGACTTAGAATTACGTGGCTCACAAGTTATTCGTAATCAATTAATTAACGAACGCTAAACCATCTAGACCATTTTGCTTACGTCGTCATTTCATGCAACGAATTCAATTTGCGAAGAAGAAATTGTAGATGATTTATTTTCCTCCTCGGAATAGTTTATAGATCCTTCAACGAGTGATATGAGGACACATACCGAATGAGCGAATACGTGGCCAAAAACAATCAAAATCTAAGAAGAACAATGTTGTGACAAAACATGTTTTCGACAGTTGCAACACCAACCCCAAATGGCTCAGACAAGCCTGGTGCTAAAACAACTCTTAAAGGACAGTACTATAACAAGGACATTCATGAAAGTGTCATATGTTATACAATATTGCTGTATATATAATCACAGTTCCTTTTTTTTAAGTAATAAACCTCAATAATACTCGTTGTTGGCTGTTACAATATTACAAAAATTTATATTATAAATTAATACATGTGAACTGCTATATTTATACTTGACAACAACCAAAATGAAAAATGATTGAGTAAATCACATATAATTCATCATGTAAGAGAATTTAGTTTTCTATCAACAATTAAATGATAAAATTGATATTAAATCCTCCCAAATTTTATTATGTGGGATTATGCAATCTTATGAAAAATATAAATGTAGATATTTAAATACAAATTTGTAAAATGTTCATATAACTTTGAACTTTCCGAAAATGGTTGATTAAACCTTCAAATTTTTATTGACTTTTGAAAAAATCCTTAACTTTACGTTTACTCGGCCAATTGAACCTGTCGCTAATCCTGAATCGAAATTTTTTCTAATTTCGAAGGCCAAATCGATTTTGGAAGTTCGATTCAGTTCTTATCTTCCTTCTGAAAAACTTTTAAGCTTCATTTTCTCTTTTTTTTTTATAGAATGAATTTAAATTTATCGCTTTGAAATATCGAAGAAATTTTCTAAAAAATTTTGTTTTAGAAATAAGCTATAATCCCAACTATATATATGTAAAGGTCTAGTTCGAATCCAAAGATAAGTATGTTTTAATCCAAAAAAAAAAATATGTGTAATTTAGCTCAACAGCTCCCAAAAAGAAAAAGTGGGAGAAATAAGAAAAGAAGGGAACAGATGAAATGAACTGGCAGAAAAAGGAAGCTCCATACTGCTTCAATGATACCTGCCCACACTAAGGTAACGCTAATCTCACATGCACTTTCACTCACCCGCACCTTTATCACAGCTGTTGTTGCATTCTTCACGGCACACCAACCAACCCGCACGTTTTTCAACCTTTTTTACTAGAGTATATCTCTTCCGGCTAATGCTTGGAGCCGGTTCGATTCGGTTCTTCTGAATTAGAGTCGCATAATCTGGTCCGGTTTAAGACCAATTCTTCTAGGTCCAACTTAACTTAAACAGTCTTAAATCGAAAAAAAAGAAAAAAAAAACTTAAAACTCGTCGCCGTAGTTGACCGTAAGGCAGCCTCTTGCGAGAATATTTATACTTTTTAATTGTGGAATAATTCGTTACTATTAATTTTTTCTTTTTTAATTAAAAATGTTAAGAAAAATCTGTGTAACATCAGGTGACACACACAGACACAAGACTTGTCTCTGTTCTTTCACTTTTAAGAGTCTTTGACCCATTTCTCCAAATCCATAAAATTTAATTAAATAAAAAAACCAAATTGTTATTTTTAAAAAATCAATCAAACCAATAAAGAGGAAAATATATCACCGGAAACGATTTCTTCGCCGATTTTAGGACTTTTCTTCCTTTTAAGCTTTAAGCAGATCCGGTGAAATTCCCGATTAAGCTAAAATCCCAGAGATTTTTAATCTAATACAAGAGACGGTGGTGGTAATTCCCCCGTCGTCGCTAAGATGATGATTTCTAGGGGTTTGTTTGGTTGGTCTCCGCCGCATATACAGCCGTTAACTCCTGTTTCTGAGGTTTCCGAGCCTCCTGAGTCTCCATCTCCTTACCTTGATCCTGGTGCTGAGAACGGTGGTACGGGAATGGCCACGCAACCTGAGGATGACGAAGATATGGAGGAGCCTGAGGAGATGGAGCCTCCACCCGCAGCTGTTCCTTTTTCTCAGTTATTTGCTTGTGCCGATCGGTTTGATTGGGTGCTTATGGTCTTTGGATCCGTAGCTGCTGCTGCACATGGTACTGCGCTTATTGTCTACTTACACTACTTCGCCAAAATTATTCAGGTCCTTGCGTTCACCACTCAATCAGATCAGTTTGATCGCCTTGTTGAGGTAAGTCAGCTTGCATACGCTTCTGTGGCTTTACAAAAGTTCCTAATTCTCCTGGGGTTATCTAGCTTAGTAAGCTTTGGGGGAATTGGAATCTAGAGGTTAATGTGCATTGTAATTTCGGCGTTTTGGGTTAGCAATTTCTGGATTAGGTTTATAAATAAGCTGAACCTCAACCTTTCCACTCGATTTTGTTTTCTTCTGAAAGGTTGATGTTTTAGGTCTTTCTTGGTTGAGCTATTAAAAATTTAGTATACAGTTTTGCTATATCTATTCAAACGAAATTTAGCTGGGGGATTGAGATTTTTTTGGAGTCTTTTTATTCTTCCGAGCTGGATAACAGTGCTTTGCCACATCAGGTTAAGTAACCTTCCTGCGAAGTTCTTGAACATTGGGTAAAGAGAGTGTAGTGAAATAATTAATCAAGCTATGACTTTTTTTCCTGTAGTATCTCTAAGTCAAGATATGATTTATGTGAAGTAAGCATGATTTAGCTACTTTCTGTGGGTACAAATCCTATGGTTGTTTTGCTCTGCATGTGGCAATTTTGTGGATTGTTGGCATATAGTGAAATTTTTGTTTCATGATTTCCCTGTGCTATTAATTAGAAGACTAGTAAGTATACTGTGTAGTTTCTGCTTCTAGATTGTATATAAACCTGGAAAACATTTGTTCTTCACTTAACCAGGGAGGCTACTTTACATAATTAAAACCTCTTTTTAAGTCTATGTTTCTGTTTTTCCTATCTTACATTTTATTACTCGAGTTTAATCTGTTTAGAACTAACTGTTCATCTGGATTCATGAAACACTGGCAACAATCTTTAAGAAACGAGCCTTATCTAATTATGTATGCCCTCTGTGCAGCTTTCACTTACCATCGTTTACATTGCTGGAGGTGTTTTCATTTCTGGTTGGATTGGTAAGTTTACCTTTGCTAAAATCTATACATATATAATCTAGTTGTGCCCTTTGTTCCTCTACTGCAATGATGCTATAAACCCCCAACATAATTGTTTGTCCTTTATTATAGAGGTATCTTGCTGGATACTGACTGGAGAGAGGCAGACTGCTGTAATCAGGTCAAAGTATGTTCAAGTACTACTAAATCAGGATATGAGTTTCTTTGATACATATGGCAATAACGGAGATATAGTAAGCCAAGTTCTGAGCGATGTTCTACTCATTCAGTCGGCTCTAAGCGAAAAAGTATGTTTAACTTTTGAATCTGATTTCAAGTTTGCTCATGAATATCGTTCAATTTACAAGGAGTGATACATCTTCAGGCATTTCTTTATTCTTTGTAATCTTGGACATTGCAGGTTGGGAATTACATTCATAACATGGCAACATTTATCAGTGGTCTTGTTATCGGTGTTGTCAACTGCTGGGAAATTGCACTCATTACATTAGCCACTGGTCCTTTCATTGTTGCTGCTGGAGGCATATCAAATATATTTCTCCACAGACTTGCTGAGAATATTCAAGATGCATATGCTGAAGCAGCCAGCATTGCTGAGCAGGTATTCTAATATTTAGGTTTTAATCTTTCAATATAACATTGCAATTTGATTGTCAAATTCTGTTGCAAGCTTTAAATGATATGTTCTGACAATGAAAATAATTTTTAAGCATTGGACTTATAACAGAGATATCTGTGACTTGTGAGCATCGAATTTGTTTATTTTACTGTGCTAAGTTCTATCTCTTACTGTTCTCTTATTTAAAATCAAATATATATTTCTTTTTATGTTTGAAATAGGAAGCATATATGAGGGTTAGGTTGTATTTAGAAAGGTTGGATTTTGTAGGTTACTTATAATTGTTTACTGCGGCTACACTGCAATCGTGAAAAAAAAATCATCTCAGCATATTGCCTAAGCCATGGCTTCATTTTTGTTATGCCTGGATTCACGCATTATTATTCTTGTATCACGTTGGATGAATGGAAAATTGGAAATTGTATGCCTTCCAGTCTGTTTTATGAGTACATGTTCTTCTCAAACGTATTCCCTACTGGTCCATTTTGACTCCTTTGTTTTGGTTAGTTTACTGTGTCACTGTGCACTTGTATGTATTTTCTAACTCTTCGAAGGTTTTATTGTAATTGTGCAGGCGGTCTCTTACATTAGGACTTTGTATGCCTTTACAAATGAAACTCTTGCGAAATACTCTTATGCAACTTCTCTTCAAGCAACTCTTAGATATGGTATATTAATTAGTCTTGTGCAAGGACTTGGACTTGGGTTTACTTATGGGCTTGCTATATGTTCATGTGCTCTGCAACTTTGGATTGGTCGGTTCTTTGTTATTCATGGAAGAGCGAATGGTGGAGAAATCATCACAGCCCTTTTTGCTATTATTTTAAGTGGGCTGTAAGCTTCAGATTCTAGTCGTACTGCTTTACCTTTCTTCTCCGGTGTCCAGATATGCATTTCTTTTTGCTAATTGTATTCATATTATGCTGTGCAGTGGCTTAAATCAAGCGGCTACAAACTTTTATTCATTTGATCAAGGAAGAATTGCGGCATATAGACTTTTTGAGATGATAAGTCGTTCATCCTCTGAAAATAATCAAGAGGGAACTACTTTGTCTACTGTTCAAGGAAATATTGAGTTTCGGAATGTATATTTCAGCTATTTGTCACGACCTGAAATTCCAATCTTGAGTGGATTTTACCTCACTGTGCCAGCTAAAAAAGCTGTTGCACTTGTTGGTAGAAATGGTTCTGGGAAAAGCAGCATCATTCCTCTTATGGAACGGTTTTATGATCCAACACTAGGTAATACGATGGATGATAAAAAGAAGTATCAATACTTTTATTAGTCTTATTTGAATGCTCACCTTAGCCGGAGACTATTATTAAGTGATCTATTGTTTTCTTTTTACAGGAGAAGTACTACTTGATGGGGAGAATATCAAAAATCTAAAATTGGAGTGGCTGAGAAGCCAAATAGGCCTGGTGACTCAGGAGCCTGCTTTGCTTAGCTTGAGCATAAAAGAGAATATAGCATATGGCCGAGATGCTACTCTGGATCAGATAGAGGAGGCAGCGAAAAAAGCTCATGCACATACCTTTATTAGCTCACTTGAAAAAGGATATGAAACTCAGGTAACTATCCACTGAAAAGTTTACAGTTATTGTTGTGTTTTTGGTGCTGCTATTCTCCTTTTAGAAGTTGGAAATTACTTGTTTGTCTTCTAGGTTGGGAAGACTGGTTTAATGTTGACAGAAGAGCAGAAAATAAAACTATCGATTGCTAGAGCTGTACTTTTAGATCCAACAATTCTTTTGCTCGATGAGGTCACCGGAGGACTAGACTTTGAAGCTGAAAGAGTTGTCCAAGAAGCTCTTGATCTTCTAATGTTAGGACGGTCAACGATAATAATTGCCCGACGGTTAAGTCTGATAAGAAATGCTGACTATATTGCTGTAATGGAGGAGGGTCAGCTACTTGAAATGGGTACACATGATGAATTAATCAACCTTGGTAACTTGTATGCCGAGCTTCTGAAGTGTGAAGAAGCAACAAAGCTACCCAGAAGGTATTATTCTCTAGCCAAGGCTATATATATATATATCTAACTACTTGTCAATTTTGTTGTGTATTAAAAGTCATGTAGTAAAATATTTTTCGTCCGACTGCTTTGGATTTGTATATGATAAGAGTGGACTTTGACAATTCTACTTGTTTGTCGTCCTGCAGGATGCCAGTTCGGAACTACAACGAGTCTGCTGCGTTCCAGGTTGAGAGGGATTCTTCAGCTGGTTGTGGCTTCCAAGAACCATCATCACCTAAAATGGCCAAGTCTCCATCTCTTCAGAGAGGTCATAATGTTTTCCGTTCCCAGGAAGTGTGCTTTAATAGTGAAGAATTGGCCAATGACCGTAGTCCTGCACCAGAGAAGATGGGAGAGAATGGCTCGTCTTTGGATGTTAGTGATAAGGAACCAACTATCAAAAGACAAGATAGTTTCGAGATGCGATTACCGGAACTACCCAAAATTGACATTCCGTGTCCACAGCGTCAGATATCGAATGGCTCAGATCCAGAGTCCCCTATATCACCGCTTCTGATATCAGATCCCCAAAACGAGCGCTCCCATTCACAGACTTTTAGCCGCCCTCTTGGTCATTCTGATGACACCTCAGCAAATGTCAGGGTGGCCAAGGACGCTCAACAGAAGGAGTCACCTTCCTTTTGGAGGTTGGCACAGCTTAGTTTTCCAGAGTGGCTATATGCTGTATTGGGGAGTATTGGTGCTGCCATATTTGGTTCTTTCAATCCTCTGTTAGCTTACGTTATTGCGTTAGTAGTGACGACATACTATAAGAGTGACAGAAGACACCTGCGTGAGGAGGTTGACAAGTGGTGCTTGATCATTGCTTGCATGGGAGTAGTGACAGTTGTTGCCAATTTCTTGCAGCATTTCTACTTTGGTATTATGGGGGAGAAAATGACTGAGAGAGTACGGAGAATGATGTTTTCAGGTACTGCAATATTTTTCTTCATTGTTTAACTCACTTCAGCACATGTTATTACTTCCCTTGTGTCAGTTCACTAATATTCTCTGATGTGACAGCGATGCTGCGCAATGAAGTTGGATGGTATGACGAAGAAGATAATAGTCCAGATACGCTATCCATGCGCCTAGCAAATGATGCCACTTTTGTCCGAGCCGCTTTCAGCAACAGGCTTTCAATATTTATTCAGGATAGTTTTGCCGTTATAGTTGCCATTCTTATTGGGTTGCTGCTCGGCTGGCGTTTGGCCTTTGTTGCGTTGGCGACTTTACCAGTACTTACTCTTTCTGCTATTGCCCAGGTTTGTTTTGTTCCTTCAGCCTTTACCACCATAGCCTTAGGTCACAATCAAGAAGAGCGGTTGAAAAGTGTTTTCTTGTTTTTTTTTTCTGTTCCTGATTTCGGTTTTAGTAGTTGCATGTTTCCCTCTGTCAAAATGTGTTTTCTGATTGTTGCAAAAGATTTCCAGCTCGAGTAGCGGTTTAATATGTTAAACTTTCATTCTACATTATTTCTGTCATCTAATCCTCATGCACTTAGCTTGGAAGTATTTGTCTGGTCTGCAAATGCTAGTTCTAATAATCCTTGAAACAAATTTTCAGAAACTTTGGCTCGCTGGATTCTCAAAGGGCATCCAGGAGATGCATCGAAAGGCGTCTTTGGTACTCGAGGATGCTGTCAGAAATATATATACAGTTGTCGCTTTCTGTGCCGGTAATAAGGTGATGGAACTGTACAGACTGCAACTCCAACGGATTCTCAGGCAGAGCTTTTTCCACGGGATGGCAATTGGCTTTGCGTTTGGCTTCTCACAGTTTCTTCTCTTTGCCTGCAATGCGCTCCTCCTCTGGTACACTGCGTTATCAGTAGACCGCGGATATATGAAACTGTCTACAGCTCTAACTGAGTACATGGTTTTCTCCTTTGCTACATTTGCTCTTGTCGAGCCATTTGGATTAGCACCTTACATTCTCAAGCGCCGTCAGTCTCTAGCTTCAGTATTTGAAATCATAGATCGAGTTCCTACAATCGAACCTGATGATATCTCAGCTCTTAGCCCGCCTAACGTTTATGGAAGTATTGAATTGAAAAATATTGACTTCTGCTACCCAACCCGCCCAGAAGTGTTAGTACTCAGCAACTTCAGTCTCAAAATCAATGGGGGACAGACAGTAGCTGTGGTTGGTGTTTCTGGTTCTGGAAAGAGCACAATAATATCTGTGATTGAGAGATACTACGACCCAGTCGCTGGTCAGGTCCTTTTAGATGGGCGAGACCTGAAGTCATATAATCTGAGATGGTTAAGAAGCCATATGGGTCTGATTCAACAGGAACCCATAATCTTTTCCACGACGATCAGAGAAAACATTATATATGCAAGGCATAATGCGAGTGAAGCTGAGATGAAGGAGGCTGCAAGAATTGCAAATGCCCACCATTTTATCAGCAGCTTGCCTCACGGTTACGACACACACATCGGGATGAGAGGTGTTGAACTTACCCAAGGACAAAAGCAAAGAATTGCAATAGCTCGGGTAGTGCTGAAGAATGCTCCAATACTGTTGATTGACGAAGCAAGTTCATCAATTGAATCAGAGTCAAGCCGTGTTGTGCAAGAAGCTCTTGATACATTGATAATGGGGAACAAAACAACGATTTTGATAGCACATAGAGTGGCAATGATGAGACATGTGGATAACATTGTGGTTCTCAATGGAGGCAAAATAGTAGAGGAAGGTACGCATGATTCTTTAGCTGGTAAAAACGGATTGTATGTCCGTTTAATGCAACCACATTTTGGGAAAGGTCTACGCCAACATCGACTGATATAGAAAGATTGCACTCTTGTGCGTATACACCAATCATCACGTGATGCCACGGGATAATGTTACCAGACGCGATAACGGGACATAATATGCATCTGATCAGGCTTATCGGTCGGGGATGACACCAAAAGAGCAGAAGTTGTACAACCAAGGTTAGTTTCTGTAAGCAAACTAGGATCTTGTAGACGTAAGATTCTCTTATTCTTTCAGAAGACTAAGCAATGAAGAAGTAGAACTGTATTCATTCATTGCTTGGTCTTTAAGGTATATCGATTTGTTTATTGAATATGACGATTAGAAGGCAGTTTATCTGCTGAGGTTTGTTTTTTGTTGTTGTGGGTGATTTAGGTGGAGAGAATGTGTAATGATTAGGAAGGAGTTGAAAAAGGCGTATGTTTTGTAAATACATTGTTTTGACTTTATTTGCAAGTTTGATTGAATTATTTGAACCAACAACTCAGAATCCAATTCCCAATGCCCAACATCGGTGGACTTGTTGTAGAGAACATGATAAAAATATCATATTGTTATCCACATACAATTTTGTAACCATAGAGAGAGAGAAAGATAGATACAAGTAACATAAGTTGTTCCTTGTGTTTGTCAAATCTGAAGGATCTTCAAAGAGTCGGCCACAACTTCAAGCTGCTTTTTCACTTTCCTCCACCTCCTCTCATTTGCTCCAACTATGAGTGTGTAGTATCTGTCTGCAACATCAAATCAATCGAAAGACTTCTTATTTCTCACTTTCTTCCCTCATTTATCACTAAGTCTCATAATCTATGCTTACTGTTTCCAACTGCCACTGTTGCAAAGGAAGTGGTTGCATAGATGGGAGTTCTTAGTCCATACTCAAACGTGTAATAGTTCCTTCCATCCTCCACCCTCTGCAATTTATCAGCTTTTTCCGGTTTTAATAAAGATCCAATCTTGCAAAATTTTGATGATTCTTTGAGATGTTTAACAATCTTACCTCTTTCATATCGTAGATGGTAGCTACTTGGTTTGGTGCTGCAAACTTATGCTTCACTAGATCATAAACCACCTGATGAACATATATGAATGATGAATGAAATGTAACATCTCAAATGACATAGAGAAGGAGAGTAGAATGTGCAATACACACCTCTTCCATAGGACCTACTTCACGGATGTCGTTTTTCTCAGTTGGTATGAATCTCACCCGAACATTCTGCAGTTGTAAATATCTATCTTTGAAGGCTGAATCATGTGCCCTGAAGTCAAATTCCTATATAGTTTGTGTGAAACAAAGATCATATCAAAACTTATTCCTTTAAGTTTCAGTTTTACAACAAACCAAAAAACAAAGCTATAGCTTACCCACCCTCCAGTCTGATGGGTAATAATAAGAATACCCATCTTCTCTATCCACAAATGCTGAGTAGTTTTTTGGTATCTCTGCAGAACATTTGATGACCCAACAAAGTTAGGCTTTTGGTCCCAAAAGAATGAAGAGGAGAGAAAAGAAAAACTCCTTTTGGCACATTACCTTCAGCTAGAAGCGAAGTTGCTGGAAGTGAAGTTGCCAGTAAGGTTCCTCCTATTCCCACAAGAGCTTGTCTTCTCTTCCAATTGCTTCCGCTGTCTTTTTGGTAAGCTACTGAATTGTTAATACAAAACAATCCTATAAAAGCCAATGAACATGAGAAGAAAAATGTCAAGATGAGTTTGATTTCTTACTATTCTCCGAGGAGTCAAACTTGTCACCAGAAGAAAGCATACAACAAACTCTGAATGATGATGGATTTGGACAGAGAACTTCTGTCTGGTAAGAAAATGAATCAATGTATCAATCATTGAGCAATGATGACAGAAATCGAGTTGAAGAGGAATCAGAACAATTTTTATTAACCTTGTGGGAGATTGTTGGTGAGGCACCATAGCTGATTGAAAGTGAAGAGACTGCCATAATGGCTACAATAGAAAGACTTTTAGAATGATCATTGCCTTAGTTTTGTCTATGTGGTAAAGAAGTTGGATAAGAGATTTCTGTTATTCCTCATTTCTCAGGCTTCTCCATTCACTACATGAGGACATATGGATAATGAAAGATACAAACAAACGTGTGGTGAAAATTCAGCTTAGGATAACAAGCCGGTTAAGAGAGACTGAATTTGTATGCTTATGTTTTAGAATTCTAGAAGAGTTCATGAGAAGTAAAAACATCGAACTTGAAATTAACAATAAACTCCAATAAGAATTTGTTTTGTAAAACGTTTTTGCTCCAAATACTACAATTACCAGTTGATGGTAATAATATCTTCAGGCAAAACTGAGACTACAAGAGACAAAACACAATAGTCTGATTTATAACTGCAGATAGATAAAACTTAGATGATGCCGATTTTGTTAGCAACATCCAAAGCATCATAGTCTGGTGTAAGCCTCACGTAAGCCTTCTTCGTACCATCAGGCCTGCAACAAAAACCATATATTGCGTCAGATATATCAAACATAAACAAACTCAGAACAAGACTTGAGAGAAAACTCTTTGATTTACCTGATAAGGGTGTTAACTTTCTTGGTCTGGATGTCATACATCTTCTTAACGGCATCTTTGATCTTCTTTTTGTCAGCACGAATGTCAACAATGAAGACAAGAGTGTTGTTATCTTCAATCTTCTTCATTGCAGATTCAGTGGTGAGTGGGTACTTGAGAATTTGGTAGTGATCTAACTTGTTCCTTGGTGTGGCACTGATACGTGGATATTTAGGGTCTCTGGGCTTGGTTAGAGTCTTTGGCCTGTGGAAGGTGACCTTAGTCCTAATCTTCTTGTCCTTCTTCTTGAAGGTTTGACCAGATTTCACTGCTTTAGCAGCCTTCAAGGCCTTGGCCTTGGGATCAGCCTTCTTCGTAGTATCAACTGCACAACACAGAAAGAATTGAAGCAACTTAAAAGATGATTTAAGAACATAGCCGCATATACTTAAAACTAAGGACCGATTTAACACTCTACGAATTAAGTAAATCAAAAAGATGAAACCAATTGACGGTAAAGCCAAAAGATTTCATATATATCTCAAATTCAGTTCAAAAGATTTCATTTACAGCCCCAATCACTTCAATAATCTGAGGGCTTAATTTTACAGTTCGACTAATAACTAAGAATTCTAATCTCATTAGCAGGCCAACTTGTTGCTTATAGAGACTTAGATAAAACTAGGCAAAGCTAATAAGGAAGATTGGACACTAAGCAACTTAAGGACATTGATTAGAAAACTTAAATCGAAGTAACTTAGTAGCGTTTCCATCAAACTGCAACCTAGTAAAAGATAAAATCCATCATTTCCAGTAATTGATAAAAAGCCATACCTTTAGCCGGAGACATGGCTTGAAACGATTTTAACCCACTCGAAATCTGTCAAAATTTGATAGAAACACAGAAAACTAACTCAGTTAACAGTCAATGAATGAAATGTATGAAGAATTTCGAGCTCGCATTCATAGGAGGAAGATGAACGAACCTACGGAGAGGTGAAGCAGAAAACCCTAATTCAGCGCCGCAGACGATTTTTATAGTGGAAACTGAAACCCTAAATATAATAGTAAAACTTGGGCCTAAAATATTATTATGGGCCTTCATCAATATGGCAATGGACTACCCCAATGCTTATATTTGGGCCGATTATAAATGGGCTTGAAAATGGAGTTTGAGGATCTCTAATCCATGTCACGTGAATTTTAATTGCAGAGTACATGTCAGATGTACACGTGTCTATTATAAGTCTGCCAATCACGTGCAAGTTACTAAATCCATCGCCACGTGTACATAATAGAAAAGGACTACTCGCCTTTACCTTAATTACCAATTTTACCCTCGCCGTCTCTTCAAATTTTCATTCCCATCCAATCAAAACCCAGTTTCCGCTGCTCCAAACATCTCGCGCCGCTCTAAATCTCTCACCGGAATAATGGTTGAGCCAGCTATTCAACTAGGCTTGATGGGAAACCTTAGAGCTGCTGCAGATAAAAACTCGATTTCAGATCTCAGCGGTCAAGTTCATCAGCTGCCTTGCTGCATTAAATTTGATGGTCCTGCTGATGTCTCCCACTATTTCAAGCCTGAATCCATTGGTAACAGAGAATTGTTATGGATATTGTAATCTTGTTTCCACTTGCAACTTTATTTGGTGAGATTAATGTCGAAAGTTGTTGGACTGTAGAGGTCGAAATTGATGGAGTAAGAATGGAAGAAGCTCATTTCAGAGGAAGGAAGTTGCAGGGAGCAACTATCTCACTCCCTAGTGGCTATTCTGGTACTTTTCCTCTTCTTTTCTACTGATGAATTTGTGGGCATATCTTAGGAATGATGTGATTAATGAACAAATTCTTGATTATAAAGACCTTAGTTAAAGATTTTTAACTAATTCTCTATGATGTTTTGATGAATCTGTTGCTATTGATAAATACTATATGATGTAAGTTCTGTGAGATTATTCTTAATGATGGGAGAGTTATGTGTCGGGACTTGCATTTCATTAGCTTGTTCTTATGTTATCGCTCAGGATTTGTGCTTGGACAAGCGAGTAACCGAAATGCTAATGGAAAGAGAAAAGCTTCTAGTCCCACAGAAGATAACCCATGTTGGGAAGTGAAGGCAAAATTTGATAACCTGATATATTGGAATCACGATAGTCTTCCCTCAAAAGATGATACATTCTTACGGTCTTTCCATATGTTTAGCATTGCTGAAGCGGTAAGTGTATAGTTTTGCAGTCTTTCTTGTTCCTAATTTGTTTGAGACCAATGGTTTGATCACAGCTGCACAAGCCAGTGAAAGTTGAAGACTTAGTTGCAGTATCACATCACGGAAAAGATAACATGTGAAGTGGCAATAACTGTATTGGTGATTGAACTAAAGATCTAACAAGTAAGGTCAATCAAAAATGTTTCTTTACATATAATTCTCATAGCTTGTTGGGTTAAAGCTGGATTATGTATCTGAGAATTTCTGTGACTTTGAATTATTTTTGTAATTATTGTTGTCAAGTTATATATACAGTTGAATTATTATGAATCATCTTATCAACGATCCAAATAATAAATGATTTACTAAGATAAGATATTTAGCAGTAACTTATTGAGGTTATTAATGTCTGGTTTAGCAGTAACTTATGAGTACACTTGGCATCGCTTGAGTTAAACATAAGATCGTTGATTCTTGTAATATTAATGTCAGAGATTGGATGTAACACTCTAAACCCGCAAAATTCATGTTCAACACATTTTTAGTAAAGTCTTGGACGGACCTTACACTTAACCATTTCAAGTTCCAAATTTTACTAAGTCAAAATTCGATTTTTAATGAGAAGTGACAAATCCAAACATTCATAATTTAAGACGATTTTATTTTTATTCAATTCAAATCGGTGTTCAAACATAAACTTAACTTAGACGGTAACTTAACGAAATCTCAAAACGGTTCTAGCATCAAATTCAATTTAAAAAGCGTAAATGAAAACACAATTTCCTTCCTAAATCCATATCCTCTTACTTCCGCCTTGGTCTCGCACCTACTCGCCATTTTCCCAAGCATTGGCTTGTTCATTACCTACAATCACAAGGATTGCATAAGCAAAAGAATTTGCTTAGTGGTTCGGTCATCCCATCCCACAAGGTTATAACCAGTACAAGCATTCAATAACAAATCAAATAAACCAAAGAACAATCACGATCTAGGGTTAAACATATCGATTAGTATAACTATCCGGGTTACTTCCGAATCAGCTATGTAACTATTCCTTTTCATTCATATATCT
>OVBA01006327.1:0-17328 GCA_900406435.1 Lepidium aucheri
AGAGGCCCAATAATGATGAATTAGAGAAGATGGGCCGAGCAGGTGACTAGGTGAGCCTCATAACATCCTTGGGGCCGAGCACGTGAAGCCCAGAAGAGCGTAGCCGACTAAGCGAGCAACCAACCTTCACCATGCTCGCCGGAAATCAAGGANCATGCTCGCCGGAAATCAAGGAGAAGATCTTGGAGAATCTTGAGATGATCTTCCCCGAAAACCTAGGTCCAAAAGCCTATAAATAGTAGTCCATAACCTCGAAAAAGAGAGAGAAAAATAGAGAGAGAAAACCCTAGAGCTTTGGAGTCAAAACAAAAGATTTGTTCGACCTCCATTTGTAACTTATTTTCGTCTAATAAAAGTATTCGTTTCAAAATTCCACAATTTCCTAGCGAGTGTTGAGTTTCAGTATCAACATATCTGTTCCTAATTTAGGTTAGGAAGGTGCCTAAAAGGACAAAAAAAAACAAAAAAAATTGTGATTTACGTAAGATAGCTCAGTTTCTTTGAGTACTAACACAAATTATGAATACATTTTTATGTGTCTAATATTAATATATTATATATGTGTTTTACCGGTCAAAAATTATCGACGGATACAAAGAATATATATGTATGCATGATCCATTTATTTACGATGTTTCACTATTTGACTTTAAAGTATCTCTAGTACTACCAAAGGTAAGTGAATGTTTTTTTTTCTCTGATAAAAAAGATAAGTGAATGTTCAATGCATTTTTAAGAAATCAATGAAAATCATGTAGCCTAATGTTTCATGAGTTAAAACTAGGTAGCTATCGGTTATTAACCAGAAAGACTCTTTTATTTGACAATACAATAACAAAGCGGGCGTATGTATGAGTCACATAAATTAGTCAAGAATTTAGATGGATTGTCGTCGTACTAGTAAAAAAGGTCGGTTTAAAGTAATGGCCGGCCGGTTAAAAGTGATTAAAATTAGAGGTTTGTGGAGAGTGGACCCAAAGGACAAAGTAGCTTCAAAATTCAAATAATATATATAAAAAAGGATAAACATAAAGATGAGATTAGACAATATAAAGAGAGAAGATAACAATGGATACCAACAAAACAGTAAGGAGGGACAAGAGTGAGCTGTAAACAATGTGTATGGATTCTAAACCGGCCAAAATATGATTATGATTATTGGTTGCATGTGACATGATCTTCTTCTTTTCATTTCATTCATAGTGTATATCTTTTGAAGATGTGACTCATTTATGATATTATATTCCATTTCAACAATGGTGTCTTGGGTCCCCATTATTTACCCTCTTCTTTCAACCTTCTCCATTATCATGCTCATTATTTCCCATTCTTATTATTAAACTATAAACTTCCAACACAAAATCAATTGGCAATGAGTAGAAAGACTCATATCTTTATATATATATATATATATATATATATATATATATAAGAAAGAACAAATCATTTCCAAAATTCTGATGTGAGATATTATTCTATAATATGCCCCATCGAGATAATGGCTATTTGGTCATTAATCTTAATATGTTCGAGGATGGATCGATGACACCAATTTGGGTTTGGCTTGACGATAATTGGACCAACTTTGGGTCGGATCGGATTGGACAGTATGGATCGTAGGTTCTGATACCAAATTAGGGGTGTGATTGGTGATAGCCTGGTTGCTCTGCAAAACAAAAATCTTTCCACATCATTTAAATTGAACCAATTATGATTTAAATTTATTTTTGGCTTTCATTTCTCTGGAAAGCCAATTTTTTTATTTATGGAATATTTTTGGTTGTAGAAAGCCGAAACCTAGAACCAAAATTTATGAACTTTACAAATATAAATTTCTACAGCAAAAAAGTCTACAGCAAAAATAACTTACAACAAAAAATCTACAGCCAAAAACCCTATAGCCGAAATCCTACAACAAAAAACTAAAAGTTACAGCCTTTACTAATCGGCCCATAGAATACGAGTTTCCAACTCAAAATCAATTGACAATGAGTGGAGAAACTCATATTTTATATATACTCAAAAAATAGATATTTTCCCCCTTCCGATGGAGGATATTATTCTCTAATATTTAGTACAATTAAAAAAAATATTTGTTGTTCTTGTTTCTAAGTTACCAAATGTAAAGTATCACTCTTTTTTCTTGTTTTCGGTTCTCTGTGATTTACGATTACCATCTTCCACGGATGTTTGAACGATATTTGTTTTATTTTCCTTATATAAAAGACTAGACAGTTTAGTAAAATTAACATTGACTAACGTGATAATTTACATAATTAAGTAGTTTTACAGGAGTCTCTAGTTAGAAAATAATAATTTCAATAATTAAAAATGGAGAACTCCTTTTTCTCAAGCTCGTGCTACTGTTTTGACTCCGTCGTTCTCTTCCGGCAGTCCTTATCGCCCTCCTCCTCTTCCCCTTGATCCACCCAATTTATCATTATTCCCCCCTCTTTCCCCTCCCATTCCCATTCCTTCCTCTCTCCCACCTCTCCCTTCTTTCCCTGTTTCTGTAGGATGTGAAAAAACTGCTCTTGATTAGCCTCTTTCGTCAAACATTTCACTTCCTGCTAAGACAAACGTCCTCACTACCAGTACTCAAGCTAGTCGGTCATCAATTACAAACAATTTGAGTTTGCAACAAAACCCTAATACTGTAGCTATTGTTCCTATCGCAACACTAGATGTCGCTGCTCCTACTGTACCCTTGTCTCTTCCAGCTGAAGTCGCTCAAGTTCCATCTCTTTTGCCTGATGTGCCTTTACACCCTGCTAATGCTGAGATCCAAACTAAATCTATTGAGCCACAATAAAAAGGCTCATACGCTGCAAAAGTCAAACAAACAAAGGATAAAAGTTTAAAGAGGGTCGCACCGCTTCAATTCAACTCAAAAGGTGTTCCTAGAATTAAAGTTCCAGATGAAGTATTTCAGAGAGGAGCAACATCTCACAAAGAGTTTGTGGTTGGTTATTTTTCGGGAAAAATTCCGCCACTTGGTTCTATTAAAAGTGTTTTAGATTACATGTGGGGCAAAGGAGAAAGAGTAGAATTTCACATAATGCCAGCCACCATATCCATGCTCATAAGAATACCAAACGACTACCTGCATGAGAAGATCCTAGCAAAGAGAGTTTGGTATGTTGTTGATTCTATGTTCCAAGTGGTTGAATGGAACTCATCTCCTATATCAGCTGAACCTCCTTTGAAAACCATCCCCTTATGGATCCATGTGAACAATATCCCCTTCGACCTCATGACCATGGAGGGTTGGAGTTTGATAGTAGGGCTTGTCGGTGAGCCCAAAGAGGTCGATGATTTCACTTTAAACCTCAAGAATCCTACAGTTGCTCATCTTTTCGTTGAGCTAGACTTAACAAAGTCAATTCCAAAAGTAATAAAGATTGAAAGGGATAATGGACTAATTCTAAAGCTGGCAGTGGAATATCCATGGTTGCCTCCTCTATGCTCTCACTGCAAAAAGTATGGCCATATCATTAGACATTGCCCTTTTGTAGTTTAAACTTGTGTTCAAAAAACAAAAGAATCATTACCTCAAGCACCAAATGCTGGCAAATTATCCACGACTGCTCAAGCTCCTACTTCACAAACCCTTCATGTTCTTACAACACAAGCTTCTTGCTCTGTAAAAGGTGGATCTCTGCCTGTTGACAAGGCTACCTCACAGAAAGACCATATTACTAAAGACCTTCCACCTTTATCCACACCCAAACAGCCAAATAAAAGAACCAAAGTCTCTTTACCCTCTCCCCCTTCTCTTCATTCTTCCTCTTCCCCAATGGATTTATCCTCAAGCTCACCAAAAGAACCTACTCTTACAAATTCCATTACTCCCTCCCAAACAAGCTTAACTTCAAATTCTGAAATTGCAATTATCTCCCAGCCCATACATTCCTCTTCATCCGCTGACCCCTCTAATTCAATTCATATCCCGCCCCCTTTAACCTCAGACCTTCCCCTTACACCACCTTTTTAGCCTCTTCTAAAGACACTGCTCAGTCACTACCCAATGTGGGAAGCCTCCTTGCAAAAGGAGTATCCTCTCACACGGAGTAATGTATCCTAACCTGTTTTTTTGGAATGTTCGTGGTCTAAATGACCCAAGAAAGCACCACACTTTTGTTCAATGGTTAAGTACACATAAGTCATTGGTTGGTGCTATTTTGGAGACACATATTAAAGAACCAAATCTAGCCTTTATACTACAGCAGACTTGCAGTAATTGGAATTATGCTACCAATCATAGCTCAGATGCAGATGGAATGATCATTTTAATATGGAAGCAATCAGTCTTATTCACTATTTTTTGGGAAAGCAGACAATCAATGACAGCCTGAGTCCAGCTGCCAGGAGATAAAACCTTTTTCTTTACAGCTGTGTATGCTGGGAACCTTATCCAGGACAAAACTACTTTATGGAAAGAACTGGAAGATCTAAAGTTGCATCTTGACTTACATGATAGTCCATGGGTTATGGGAGGTGATTTTAACCAGATTATGTACCCAAGTGAACATTCCTCAAGATCTATTTCCTGCTTAGACAACCAAATGATGGAGATGAGTTCAACAATGCAAAATTTAGAACTCCATGATCTACGGTTTCATGGTTGCTACTACACGTGGAAGAATAATCAGCATGAAGATCCTATAGCCAAAAAATTAGACAGACTAATGGTGAATCATACTTGGATCTCAGTTTTCCCCTTAAGCTCAGCATCGTTTGTTGCCCCTGAGATATCAGACCATACTCCTGTATCTTAGATCTTCACTGCCCTATCCCATCTTCAGGAACTAAACCTTTCAAATTCCTCAATTACCTTACCACTCATCCCTCTTTCCTGCCAGAAGTTGATTCACAATGGAATCAAACTGGAAGCAATGAAAAGCATCTTTCATCAATATGCTTTAGACTTAAAAGTTTAAAAAGTATTCTGAGAAAATTAAATGGAGAGAATTTCACAGATATCCAGCAAAGAGTCAATGAGGCTACCATTAATCTTAAGTTTCTGCAAGTTCAATCCTTGGAGCAACCTACCCCTCACGATTTTCAAGAAGAGAAAGTGGCTACATATAGATGGCACTACCTACTGCATATTGATGAGTCTTACTTCAAACAACGCTTTAGAATCCAATGGCTAAAGGAGGGTGATCAAAATACGGCTTTTTCCATCGTTGTGCTGAAGCTAGAAGATCATATAATTCAATTAGATCTTTTTCATTGACGGATGGAAGTATAGTAACAGACCCGGTTCGGATGAGTGAGTTGGCGGTTGAGCATTTCTCTACAATCTTAGCGCCACAGTCTCTTCCACAGGTGCAAATCCCGCTTGCTTGGTTCTGTGACCTTCAGGAAAAAAATGTGATGCTGACTTAAGACAGAAAATGACATTTCTCCCATCGATGGAGGAAATTCAGAAAGTAGTTTTCAAGCTAAACCCAAATAAAGCCCTAGGCCCAGATAGACTAACCTCAAAATTTTTCACTTCAGCATGGCCAATCGTTGGTACTAACTTGATGCAGGGAATTCTTCATTTCTTTAATTCAGGATTTCTTCCACAAGCTACAAACTCTACTATCCTCTCTCTGGTCCCAAAAAATCCGGGTGCTTCCCTATTCTCGAATTATCGACCCATTTCCTGCTGCAATACGGTTTACAAAATAATATCAAAACTGTTAGTTGCTCGCTTAAAGCCATTGTTTCCTGAGATCATTCTCCCCACTCAGACAAAATTTGTCAATGGAAGGCTTTTAATTGAAAACACAGTGCTAGCTAGAGAAATTGTGAATGACTATCATAAAAACCGAGGTCCAAAATGCATTATTATAAAGGTTGACATAGCAAAAGCGTTTGATACTGTCCGATGGGAGTTCATTTTGGGTTTCTTAAGGGGTTTAAGTATCTCAGAGACTTACATCAGATGGCTGGAGGCTTGTATTGGCACTACTTCTTTCATAATAGGGTATAATGGGGGAATACATGGTTATTTCAAAGGAAGACGGAGTCTAAGACAGGGAGATCCCCTGTCTCCTTATCTCTTTGTTATAGCTATGAATTGCTTATCCTATATGCTCAACAATGGTGCAACTGAGGGGAAATTCGGATATCACCTAAACTGTGAAAATACTCGCCTAACACACTTATGTCTTACGGATGATTTACTGATTTTCACAGAGGGAAGCCTCAACTCAGTTCAAAATATCATAGAAATTCTAAGAGTCTTTGAGGAAAAGTCAGGTCTTAAAGTAAGTGTGCACAAAACAAGTTTTTATGCAGCTGGTCTAAAGGACGACGAGATAGCAAATATAAAGTAGGTAACAGGAATAGCTTATGGTGAGCTACCAGTTAGGTACCTTGGTGTGCCTCTCTGCTCGAAGAAACTCTCATTGGCAAATTGTGCTCCTCTACTAGCCACAGTAAAAGCCAGATTCTCTTCTTGGGCCGCCAGATCTCTCTCCTTTGCATGGAGGTTGCAATTACTCAACTCAGTGATCTCTGGTATTACTAGCTTTTGGTGTAGTTCCTTCCATCTCCCAAAAAGCTGCATAAAGGCGATAAACACACTATCAAATTGATTCTTGTGGAAAAGTACAGCTGAAGGAAACCACACAGCTAGAGTGACGTGGAAAACAATAACAACATCAAAGGATGAAGGTGGTTTAGCTGTAAAGGACATAAGGGTCTGGAACATAGCAAGTACCCTAAAGCTAGTTTGGGTCGTTTTTTCCATCCACATTCCATATGGTCAACTTGGTTTAAAAGGCAGATTCTTGCTAATGATCTCAGCAGGTTTTGGATTATTAACACAAAACAGAAGCACTCATGGCTGGTGAATAAGCTGATAAAACATAGAGGCTACATCTATGAATCTATAAGGAGAGAAGTTGGAAATGGACAAGAGTGTAAATTCTGGCATGATAATTGGTTCCCAATTGGGAATTTGAGATACTACCTACCGGCAGAGACCCGACGTTATGGAAAATATGCTACAACCTCTCTTGCATCTCTGTGGACTGGCACTCACTGGAATCTCCCCCTGCGAGATCGGAACAAGCAGTTAACATCCAAACCTATCTCGCTACTCTAGTACTCACATCAGCCACAAATTCTTATATTTGGCTACAAAATGGAAAAAAGAGTTTGAGGTACTCTACGGGTTGCATGTACCACGAACTAAAACCTTCCCAGCCAAAAGTCAATTGGAGCAAGTTAGTTTGGTTTTCTGGAGCTATTCCTTGACACAGGTTCCTAATTTGGCTGTTTGTCCTTAATCGCTGTCCCGCACGAGATCGTATTCTCAAATTTTGGTCCCTGAAGAATGATAAAGTAGTCACTACCACTGGGCCACACGTCCTTGGCGATTTGATTAATTTTCTAATCGTGTTAATTTAGATTTTTAGACAAGTGTTAATATTGAACCAAACTCTGTCCAGAAATTAAAAGTACATGAATAAGTTTTGAATCATAAAAACAAAAATATCGAATTAATGAGAACTCGACAAAATACCGTAATGAGTCCTAAACATATTTACCCAAAAAACCAAATCTAAACTCAAATCAGAACTAAATTAATAACCGAATCTGTACCTGATATATTTTATTAAATTTTGGCCGTTAAAAGTTTTTTCTCTTAGATATTTATTACTTTAAAATGTTTATATAAAAATTTATAACCAAACCTACCTTAATCCTATTTTTAAGGGTTGTTACAAATCATATGTTAATTTTATCATACAGTTTATAATACAGCTAAAATAAAAGTGTCTCCCACTTTAATATATAAGATACTTATTGTTAGGTTCTTTTTCATTTACATATACACTAACATATATACAGATCTACAGACATTAGAATCTTTAGCTAATAATTATTTTTATGGCCATGTTAAAACATATTATATCTTATATATTAAAGCGGGAGACACTTTCATTGTCTGTGTTATTAACTATAGAATAAAATTAACCAAAGATTCATAACAACCCTCAAAAATAGAAACAAAGTAGATTTTGTTACAGATTTTTATACAAAAATTTAAAAGTAAAAGAAAATTAATGAAAAAATTCTAAAAAAATTAAATTTAATAGAAATATATTGGTTCGATTCTGACATGGGTTTGAATTCGATTTTATGAATACATAGATTTAGGACATATTCTGATAATTTGTCGGGTTTGGTTTACCTGATTCAGTAGTTTGGTTATTTTAATTTAAAACTTATTCTGATTTTTATTTATTTTTAAAGTTTGGTTCGGTATAAATTGAGTATGAGTTTGAATATTTTTTATATAAAAATTCAAAATTAAAAAAGATCTTGTTTAAAAACTCGAAAAAGCTAAAGTTTGGTTCTTGATTTGGTTTGGGTTTGGGTTCGAGTTTGTTTTTTTTGGATACATAGATTTAAGACTCATTTGAGTATTTTTTTCAGGTTTAGTTCCTCTAATTCGGATCAATTTGGGTTTGGGTTCGAGCTTCTATTAAAACATCTCAAAAATAATATTCCAAAATGTCAACATGAATCTAACAACCTAAATGAATACGGTTTGAAAAAATAATCAAGCAATCAAATCCCACGTTATAATGCGGGTATAAACCTAGTCTTATATATTATAGTGGTGACACTTTCATTTTGACTATGTTATAAACTTTATGATAAGATTAACATATAATTTGTAATAACCTTTCTAATATAAGCTTAATGTGGGCTTTGTTATAAACTTTTATATAAAAATTCAAAACAATAAGCATTTAATAGAAAAAATCAGAAAAAACTAAATTTAATATAAATATATTGGGTATAAAATTTGTTTTTATCCGATTCCAGTTTAGGTTTGGATTTGATTTTTTGGGTACATAGATTTAACACATATAATGGTATTTTATCGGTTTCGTTTCATACAATTTGGTATTTTGGTTATCTTGATTTAAGACTTATTTGAGTATTTTTCCTTTTTGGATATGGTTCGGTTCAGTATAGATCGAGTTCGGGTTCAAGTATTTATATATAAAAAATCAAATTTTTTTATAAAAATAATAGACTATCTATTTAGATATTTTATCGGGTTTGGTTACTCTAATTTGGATCGATTTTGGTTCGGGTTTCGAACTTCTAAAACAACATCTCAAAAACAGTATACCAAAATATCAACACGGGTCTAACAAATTAAAAAAACACAATTTAAAAAGAATCAAAACAATCAAATCCCCGATATAAATCCTAGTGTTATGTTAGTTGAAATGACATGTGTTAACTTTTTTTTTACATATCCGAGGTGATTCGGATTCGTGTAGTGTGTGACCGCGGTCCCAAACTCGAATATACCCGAAAGCCAATGAAAACCTGGTAAATATTTATGAAATGCCGCGAAAATGGAATTTTGTTTCGACGAGGAATCGAAGCCGAGTAGCATATAACCACTCTCCCTTGTCCTTTTTCCAATTCGACTCAACTACAATGACGCTGGCATGAGTGGACTGTTTTACGTTTACACTTTTATAAACTTCATACTCATTCAAGAAGAAACAGTTTATCTTTATATTGCCAGGTTAGGTTAATTCATTTCTGCCATACCTTACCAAATACGCCAAGGGTCGTTTAGATGGAATCATTATTCTCGTAATTAACTAAATTTATAGACACTCGTTTATTAAGCTTAACTATGTGGATGCTTATCCTAATCATAATTATATTATTACTAATTTAATATACAAAACAGCAGTGCTTTTTGAAATTGGTTGCGGCCGGTGGAATTATACGAATCTTAAAGAGTTTAATAAGCTTGATTTTCGTTGTCTTGCCTCCATTACCTACGAATCTATCCAAATTTAGATCTGTTGACTTCAGTTATTCTTCCATTACTAAATAAAGCTAATCAAATAATGTTCAGTTTATGTATCTATTAATAACCTCTGGCCCTGTAAGAAAACTATAAAACCGCTTTGGCTCGGTTTATTGAACTAAGACCAAGACAAACCAAACCGAAGAGAACTATTTTGGTTATACAAGATGACCGGTACAACTTTACAATTTTATAGTCTTCTCACAGTTGCAAGTGCTCATGCTCATACAACACCCCACACCACAACTGATTTATTGTCATCAAGATGAAGCACAAGATAGATGTTGGGACCAAAACCAGTGACCATGCTTAGATGTGAGACTCTGACTGGTTCGCTGTTTCTTCACTGGCTCTCTCTTCTTCTGGAAATCGTATTGAAGTACAGCAACGGTAATAACCGTTCTGGTCGAACACAAAACGCTGTGAGAGATGAGCTTCTCGGATTAGATATTCTCCCCAATTTTCGTTTCCGAACTGTTTGTGTATCTCTCTTGCATCAAACGTCTCCATCCTTTTCCTTTGGTCCTTTCTGAGTTCATATGATCAGAATGATGTAACATTTGTTTTCTTTATCTAAACATTAGTCTAGAGTTAGGGATCAGTCACCTCCTTTTTCTGTGCCTTGCATTCATCACGGTAGCGTGCAACTGCAAAGAACGGGAAGAATATGAAACAGAAACACGAGTCACCACCTTCAAGCCCACTAGTTTTGATCTTTTAGCTAAAAATGAAGCGCCCGAAATAATCTTTCCATCTTTAATAATAGTTTTTTAACTCAAAAAGCTCTTACCTTTAGGCTTTGATTCGCATCTTTCTCCATAACAAGCCCGGCTTTCACAAATGCATCAGTAATAACTTCTGAAAGCTTGGAGTTAAGAAAACTGAAAGCACTTACGCAGCCACGCCAAACTCTTAATTAACAGTCCACAAGCATGTCACTGCTTAAAATAACATTCTTTCTTAAACTAGGATACGACAAGCACGTAAAAGCCGGTGTTCGTCGCCAATTTCTTCAACAGGAACATAAAGCACACGAGCCTTAGCTAATGGTCCTCTCATACAATCCTTAAGAAGGCACCAAAATGACAAATTTGCGAATAGGCAGAAGCTGACCAGTAGGTAAATGAATTGTAGAAGTATAGCCAAGAACGTATCATCTTACCAATCCTCTAAGTCTTATGAATATTGGCCTGTTATCCAAAGCATCCATTACACTAGGAGATATACTCTGGACATAAGAATAGAATACACTCAGATTCATGTAGCATTCCTAATTGAATGAATACAGGGGCTTCAGAAAGAAATTACCTTCAGAACATCACATGCCGCATTGACTCGATCTTTGTTCCATAACTTTAGCATAAGCACAGTCAAGTGAAAGGTATTTGGCTTAATAAATATTGACTTTTCAATTCCCAAGTCTGCCAATGTATAAAAATTACTTAGCATATCACAGAGAACAACTTTTTATTTTTCTCAGATGCAACAATTTAATTAGTTTCTTACCCAACAAAGTAGATGAATTTGTTCCTTTGGCCTTAGGCTGGTAACTGACAATTGGTATGCTCTTGATATCCACATTAACCTGGTTTGTTTCACTGTTAGCTTTTAGACCAGCCGCCACACTTGTGGTTTTATCCATTGGCTGGTTGTCTTGTTCATCAGCAGCTATGCTACGGTTTCCGAGTATAGCGTTCTGAAAATTCAATAGCTTGTCCACTAACTCAGGGTTTATGGCCAGTGGAAGCGATACAAAGTGTGAGTAGTCAAGACTCGGACTGCTTACAACCTATATAATGTGAATCACAATCAGAAAGAAAAAAAAAGCCAAGCATGATTTTAAAGATCAAAGGGACAAAAAAAACCTCATCGATAAAAGTTGCTATATTTTCTGAAGCTTTCGTTACACATTCTACTGAATCCCCTTCAATGACTGTGAAAATGGATACTAACTAGATAAGATTTATTGAGCCAAAATCAGTTAAAATTGTAGCTAATCAGATTATACGTTATAATTGGTTCCAAAATCTTACTGATGTGATCGTCGTTCCTTGATGATGGAAGAATGATCCTCACTCCCATTTCCTCTTCAATTTTCATCTGTGTAGTTCCTCTTATCCAAATTATGCAACACATTAGCCCAATAGCCCATACATGCGAAGTTAATATAAACCTCGAAGTATAAGACAGACAAACTAAAGCTCTTACTGTTTCCCTTTTATGCACTTAATCAAAGAAGCCCCAATCTGCAACCAATTACACAAACGTCAGCTAAAAGTGTTGGAAACAGAAGGCTATAAGAAACTCCGGTAATAGAATAAAAGGAACACCTGGAGAGAAACTGAATGCTTTCCAGCTGAAATAACTGAGCTTGTCTCATTCATTACTCCATCAGTGACTTCCTTATAAACATAACTTGATTTGCTACACTGAGCTGCTTCTTGGACTTCACTTCCAGCTTCTGTCTCATCGTTAGATAGAAAAATTTAAAACCAAGGTCAGATCATGCGATTAAACTGCTGAAGTTAAAATGCTAACCCGCAATAATTGAAGAGGATGAGATAGGTCTCCACACTAAATTTTCCATCTTCTGCTTCTTGAATCCATCCATGTCCATCTTTTCAGCGTTTCTCCTAAAGCTCCTCAAACTGAAATATTCCTACGTTGTGAAGTGATGTAGACACAGAAATTAATCCAATTTTACGAATAACAATCTCAAGTCAATTGCAGAGTTACATTTCACAACAACTACAGTAATAAATTCTAAGGAGACAACTAAGTATCGAGTATTGTCAATCAAAACTAGCTTACCGGTTTCGACTGTAAACATCTACTCGTAAATCCTAAAAGACGATCAATCCTACGAAATTTCCAGAAGAAACAAAATCAATTAAGACTGATTCAAACCCTTTTAACAAATTTTGGAAACCAGGAAGAAAATAAATTTCGGGTCTTTTGGGTGAAGTAATGTCTAAAGATCAAATTTATAAGAAAGAATCAAATTTTGGAGCATAGGCGAGAAACAAACCTAATTAGAGTCGTGGAAGCTAACATCTTCATCTCCCTCATCCGATAAACAGCCCTAAGATACAGTATTTCCTTCCGCGAACGGTGGTTGATTTTAAGTATTTAGTAATAACCCCATCACTTTTAAAACATACAATGTTTTACTACATACTTCCTAAAGTGACTTTCAATGACCCTGAACAGTGAACATATTTGTGAAGTCTACCAAAGGACGTGTACCTGAATTTTTTATCTAAATTGCTTCTCTCCTCTTCAGTCTCTTTGTTACTAAACAAAATTTAATGATTGATAGAGAAATTAATACAAGAAAAGGAAAACGAAAAATCAATCAGAATTATCTGAGGCTACTTGATCGTTTTGAAACATCTCTTACAAACACAACTCAGTTGCCAATTGCAGTGACACACACACACACACATTCACTATATATATATCATCCAGCTACATATTGACATACCACGTACACTGGCACAGTGATCATGGTTTTGACCGAGAATCCATAAATTTTCGACAACAAAACATTTGGAGTAGATTTGATCAATTTCAATGTCACTTTTGTGGAAAAGGTAGTGAAAAGCAGCAATGGTAGTAGCCATTCGGGTCATAGAAAAAGCGTTGTGAGATATGAGCTTCTTTGATCAGATATGTTCCCCAATCCTTGTCCCCAAACTCTTTGTGTATCTCTCGAGCATCAAAAGTATCCATCTTTGTACTTTTATCATGTCTGTAGTTGGCATTCATCACCGTTGCATGTAGCTGCAAATAAGGAACAAACTTGTAGAGATTTTGCAATTTCTTATACAGTGGAGTGAATACTCAAAAAGGCAAACAGTAAACACTTAGGGGAATGAAAATGCATTACCTTTAAGCGTGACTTTGCTTCTTTCCCAGCAAATCCAACATTATCAAATGCATCAATGATAACATCTGAATGATGAAGTTAAAGAATTCGAAAGCTACAAGTGTAATCTAAAGTCATGTGCTTGGTCTCCACATTTTAAAATCCCAAGTTTATCTAAAACAAAAGCAAAGAGTAAAGATAAGCTCTACTAGAGTTTAGGATACGACAAGCTTTGAGCAGCCGACCCTCATCTCCAACTTCTTCAACAGGAGCATAGAGCACGCGGGTTCTGTCTAAAGGTCCACTCATACTTTTCTTCTCAAGAGAAAACAGACACGAAGCAGACCGTTGGGATTGAGTTGTTTTAAGTACTAGAAATATAGTAATGTAAAACGCAGCAATGTGAGATCTTACCAAACCTTTGAGTCTTATGCAGACAGGTCGTTTATTCAAAGCCCGCCTCACAATAGGAGAAATGCTCTGATTTTCAGAAAAAGACAACACCTCAATATCAAAGCAATTCTAGAAGATGAAGAAGCATACAATTTCTCTAACTTCAGAGAAATTTAGTAATACCTTGAGGATATCTTTAGCTTTTTCCACAGAGTCATCGTTCTCTAACTTCAACATAACCACAGTTAAATGGAAAGTTTTGGGCGAAATAAAGATTGAGTTTTCGATTCCGAGTTCTGTCCAACAATAACCGTGCATTTCATAAAAACAAATTTCATAGCAAAACCATTAATGCACTATTTTCGTTAATTACTTTACCAGCTAAAGCATTCTGATGCTCCAATGGATTCTTATCATTGTTACCCAATATAGAATTCTTAAAAAGTTCAAGGTTTTTCGTCAACTGAGGATATATGGCTAGTGGAAGTGATACAAAGTGTGTGAACACTTCCCTTTGACCCTGTCCAACCTACCAAGCATCGGAGTATTCAAGTCTCCAGAGTAAGTTAAAAGATCAAAGATTGAGACATTCTCCACGCTAGAACAAAGAATCTCAAAAGTTGATAACCAAACCTGCTTATGGTTGCCTTTGAAGGCGAGAGGAGTGGGATGAGAAGTGGAGGATCCCTCGCGATTCTGACAGAAATTAGCCATGGCCTCTGTTTTCACGTGATTCTCCGCACTTTACACACGATAGCATCCAGATTAGACCCGAAATATAAACCCTAGATGAGAATTCATGTAGAGAGGGACTTTACTCTTTCTTACGTTAAAGGTCTTTTTACTTTTAAACATACAAACAATGATTGGAGTACGTAAAAGATTCTCTGGCATAATTAATTAATCATACAAAAGAAAGTTGGTAGTTTGAGAAATACACGCTGCCTTGTAAGTTGTAAGAGCAATATTATGGAGGGTATCTTAAAGTGGGGTTCGAGTTAAAAATTGTACTTTTGTGGATAATATTTATGTAGAATTAATGAGAAGTTTTTAAAATGGGGTTTTTAAGAACAAATAAGAATGAGAGAGGGTAAAAAGATGAGAGAGAGTAAAAAAGAGGAGAAATAGTCAAAAAATGAGAGAGAGTAAAAAGAGGAGAGGAAGTAAAAAAGCGGAGAGAGAGTGAAAAGATGAGACATAGTAAAAAAGAGGAGAGAAACTAAAAAGCTGAGAGAAACCAAAAAGAGGAGAGAGAGGAAAAAGATGAGACAGAGTAATAAAGAGAAGAGAGAGTTAAAAAGCGGAGAGAGAGTAAAAAAGAGGAGAGAGACTAAAAAGATGAGAAAGACTAAAAAGAGGAGAGAGAGAGTAAAAAGATGAGATAGAGTAAAAAAAAGAAAAAGAGTCAAAAGATGAGAGAGAGTAAAAAAGAGGAGAAAGAGTGAAAAAGAGGTGACAGTAAAAAAGAGAAATGGTAAAAAGAGGAGAGGGAGTAAAAAAGAGGAGAGAGAGTGAAAAAGATGAGAGAGAGTAAAAAAAGAGAAAGGGTAAAAAGATGTGAGAGAGTAAAAAAGAGGAAAGAGAGTAAAAAAGAGGAGAGAGAGTGAAAAAGAGGAAAGAGAGTGAAAAAGAGGAGAGAGAGAGTAAAAAAGGAGAAAAGGTAAAAAGAGGTGAGAGAGTAAAAAAGAGGAGAGAGAGTGAAAAAGATGAGATAGAGTAAAAAAAGGAGAAAGAGTCAAAAGATGAGAGAGAGTAAAAAAGAGGAGAGAGAGTGAAAAAGAAGTGAGAGTAAAAAGGAGAAATGGTAAAAAAAGGAGAGAGAGTAAAAAAGAGGAGAGAGAGTGAAAAAGACAAGAGAGAGTAAAAAAGAGAAAGGGTAAAAAGATGTGAGAGAGTAAAAAAGAGGAAAGAGAGTAAAAAAGAGGAGAAAAAGTAAAAAAGAGGAAAGAGAGTAAAAAAAGAGAAAGGGTAAAAAACAGGTGAGAGAGTGAAAAAGAAAAGAGAGAGTAAAAAAGAGAAGGTCAAAAGAGGAAAGAGTGTAAAAAAAAGGAGAGAAAGTAAAAAAATGAGAGAGAGTGAAAAGATGAAAGAAAGTAAAAAAAGAGTAGAGAGAGTAAAAAAGAGGAGAGAGAGTAAAAAGATGAGAGAGAATAACATTTTTAATAAAATAATCTAAGAGACTCATTAAGAAAGTCACTTTGGGAATACGGTTTCTCGGTGAATTTGTGGAGACTCATGTGCTTATTAACCATATACTTATTTCAAGAGAAAACAATATAACATTATCCGCATATCTTCTATGTAATTCACAAATTGCTCGTAACCGGTTTCAATTGAGTTCATAAAAGTATATGGCACAGTAAACTTTGCTGTTGATTAATTCCAATATTTGTATAAAAGATGATAATATATCTATTATAATAAAAATGTAGCGTTGAATTATCTATATTATTTATAATAATATAATAGAGATTTAAAATCTATGATTGGTCCATTTGTATTAGATAATTAATTTGTTTGAATGAAATTTGTTTAGATAATTTGTTACATGATTCTGTTGTATCTTTGTATTTTTATGGCAATGAATTTTCATTGATTTGGTTTGATTGGTTAAATTTTAAATCAGCCATGTTTTTCTAAATTTTTACAAGAAAATAAGTTTGTTAAAATTATGATAAGATCTTTAATTAAACAGATTTCGTTTGTTTATTAAATTATGATAAGAACATTAACTCAATAGTTAACTAAACATTTTATATCTAGGAAAAATCAAACAAAAGATATTTCTAATCCTAACAGAATATAAATTTAATCGAAGTATATAGAAGAGACATCCCGAGACAAATTTAATAATACCAACAAAACTAACACCTTTTTTCTCTCGATTATTGCTTCTTCATCATGTCTTACTCTAAAACTTATTCGTTGAAACATACCAAAGAAACTTGGAGAATTAAAGTCAAAATTCTAAAATTCTAGAAGATATACACCAAAAAACATGGAAATGATTGATATGGTTCTTTGTGTTGTAGAGCAATGATTAAGAATGAATCTTATGTATTATTAATGAATGAGAGTTACAATATATATATACAAGACTAAGGACATAATACAAGTAGAATATGGAAAATCCTAATGACTAATGGAAAGTAGTGTGTGGGATTTGGGCTTCAGTCTTGTGTCTTGTAGTGGGCCGGTTATGGAATCCATCCATATA
>OVBA01006328.1:0-17327 GCA_900406435.1 Lepidium aucheri
GAGATGGCTTCTAAGTTTGAGATGAGTGATCTTGGAAAGTTGACTTATTATTTTGGGATAGAAGTAAAGCAAGCTGAGAATGAAATAGTATTGAATCAACAAAGATATGCTTTGAAGATTCTCGATGAAGCCGGAATAAGAGATTGTAACTCGGTTCAAATTCCAATGGACTCTGGTTTGAAGCTATCGAAATAGGAAGGGGAAAAGGAAATAGATGCCACTGCTTTTAGAAAAACTATTGGATGTTTGAAATATCTACTTCATACAAGACCAGATCTAAGTTTTAGTGTTGGTGTTCTTAGTTGATATATGCATAGTCCAAGAAAGTCACATGGGGCAGCCTTGAAGCAAGTGATTTGATACCTAAAGGGAACAACATCACTCGGTTTAGTATGTAAGAAGACAAAGAATGAAACTAGATCATTGATTTGTTACAGTGATAGTAGTTTCAATGTTGATCCCGATGATGGAAAGAGTACAACCGCACATATCTTCTACTTTGGAGAAAGTCCAATTTCGTGGTGCACACGAAAACAAGAGACAGTAGCTTTATCTTCTTGTGAAGCTGAATTCATGGCTGGAACCGAAGCAGCTAAGCAGGCTATTTGGCTCCAAGAATTGCTTAGTGAGGTCACGAAATCACCAAGTCAAAAGGTTACCATAAGAATTGACAATCGGTCGGCAATTGCTCTTAGTAAGAACCCCGTCTTTCATGGTAGGAGTAAACACATACACACAAGATATCATTTCATTAGAGAATCAGTTGCGAATGGCCTAATTGAAGTCGAACATGTACCCGGGAATCAACAAAACGCCGACATTCTCACAAAGGCACTTGGTCGAATCAAGTTCAAAGAGATGAGAGATCTCATTGGAGTAAAGGACACTACAAAAGGCGATTTCAAGCTTAAGGGGGAGAATGTAGAATTAAGCTTAAAATCAATAGCTTAGGGAGTAAGCTATCCAATAGATAAGATCAAAGATTAGTTTAGGAGTCATCTAAACTTAAGTTTAGGAGTTATCTAAACTTATCCTATTAGGTTTAGGAAATATTTTCTTATCTATAAATAAGGACTTACCAATGTGTGGTAAAACTTGTGAATTGTGATTGAGAGTTTAGGTTTTGAGTTATTTTCCTAAACTATAATAAAGAGAGTTATTCTTTAAACATTCTTCATACAAATTATAATCTTTGATTTTCATTGTACCCTTATTTAGTTTTTCCTTTTTGTAAAGACTAAAAAGGTCAAAGTTTGTGTGTCTAATATATTATTTTAGAGAATATATTAATTTTTTTTGTGTCCAGGAGTACATTGTTTACAAATAAATGTGCTTAAATTATTTGCAATGACTAGTTGGAAAAAAAATTATTTGGGATGATTTTTAAATAATGGTCTTGTTTGTTTTATTGAAAAGCAGATATTTGAGATAGTTACAAACGAATAATTGATAAAGCAGTTCCAAGATATACGTGAGCGTAGAATCCATTGTTAGCATTTGTATTTGTCTTGACATTTTTATAGATTTAATAAAGTTTACACTTTTTTAAGCAAAAAAGTTGTAGTGACCCCAATAGATAAATTTTCTAGTTCTACCAACTCAGAGTCACTCTATAGAATCTATGAAAGTGGTTGACAAGATTGAGTTATCTAAAAGCATCGAAGACACAGCAACGATTTTGGAGAGGCCTTTTGCATATTTAATAAAACTATCAAGTCTCTCGATCAGCCTAACAAAACTACAAATCAAGCTGGAGATGAATGAGAAATAAGGCTAGATCAGCAACTGTGATTTGGATCTAGTGAAGAGACAGTTAAAAGAAATGGAGGAATCTGTCTTGCAGCTGGCAAACACAAATGAGATTCTTTCAAAGGAAATTGAGGAAACTGGAGATGGCAGAGATATGTACAATATGATCGCAAGTGGCTGTTAAGCTTGGGCAGAAGGAAATGAGAGGAGAGAATAGAGGAAGAGAGAGATTTCTTTCTAAATAATATTTTGATAACCATAAGGTTTGTAGGGTTACGACTAGTCATGGGCATAATAACCGAAACTAAAAAACTGAATCGAACCGATCCGAAAAAATTGGTTCGGCTTAGTTTCGGTTCTTAGAAAAGAATCGCTCAGTTTCAAATTTTAGATAATTTTGGTTTTTGGTTTGGTTTGGTTCGGTTTTGGTTTTAGAAATGAACTGTTTGGTTCTAATTTTAGAGTAACTTCGGTTCTCGGTTCGGTTCTGAGAACCAAAAATTACCAAATAAGAACCGAAACTAGTTAGTATTAAAATAATTTGGTTTTTGTTTGGTATTTGATTACTTTTTGAAAATATTATTTTAGGACTAATTAGGTTGCACTTATTTGGAACAAGAACCAAATAAAACCGGACTGAATTTTAACAGGTACCCATTGGTTACTACATGTTGAGAACAAAAAGAACCATAACTCAAAACCAAACAAAATCAAACTTACGTCGATACCTATTGGTTACTACTTTTTTTATAACTGAAAACTGAAAAAACCGACTCAAACCAAACTGAAGAACCAAATGCACAGGGCTAATTACGACATTAAGTACTCGTACCTCAACACACTAAAACGAAGCGTCTCTTAGCATAAACTAAATGACAGTTCATTCATATTTATTTATAATCCTAACCTTCCCCTCACCTGAGAGTCTCTGCTTACATGCTTCCTTACTTCTCCCTGCAGAAACTCTTCAGCCACTTTTGATCACATCCAAACTCTTCATGCCCAATCTCTTTGACCTTTGCTTCGTCTTCATAACAGCTTGTGGATAGGCTAGCATATAAATACCTCCCCCAGTAGAACTCACTTTATCCTCAAAGTGAAACTTCGGATATTTTGACAGCATGAACCCAACTGATTCCCAAGTATTCTCACAGCTAGGAAGGTTCTTCCACTTAATCAACACCTTAGCCTCTTGTTCACCATTAGACCTGTGGATGTTTAACACTTCTTCAGGTTCAGCAATCCATTCCTGAGCCACCTTATCAATTGGAATGGCTTTCTTAAGCTGGCTTATGTGAAAAATTGGGTGAATTTCACTATGTGGAGGAAGCTGAAGCCTATATGCAACAGTCCCAGTTTTCTGCTCAATCATATAGGGACCAAAATACTTCGAAGATTGCTTCTCATTACACCTTTGTGCCACAGTCTTCCGTCTATAAGGCCCCAATTTCAAACAGAGTGCATCTGCCACATTAAACTCAACTTCTCTCCAGTGTTTGTTTGTAGAGCTAATCATAAATTGTTGAGCCTGGTGCATGTTCTCCCTTAATTCCTCTGATAACCCATCTCTTTGGCTCATCACTTCTTCAACCTGAGCGTTAGTTGTTGGTATGTTGCCATATCTCAGCAACTGAGGCGCCTCTGTTCCATACATAGCTCTAGACGGTGTAGTGTTTATAGCTGAGTGATGAGAGGTTTCATAGGAGTATTCAGCCCACGGTAACCACTCCCACCATGACTTTGGTTGCTGCCTACAAAACATCTAGATATGTTTCCAAACATCTATTTAGTACCTCTGTTTGTTTGTCGGTTTGTGGATGGTAAGTGGTCCTCTTAGGCACCTTTTTTCCTTGCATCTTGAACAATTCAATCCAGAATCCACTGACAAAAACCTTGTCTCAGTCAGACACAATCGTTTCTAGAAACCCATGTAATCTTACTACCCCACACAAGAATAATTCAGCTACCACTCTTGCAGTATATGGGAGTTTCAAGGACAGAAAATGAGCAAATTTGCTTGACCGATCCACCACCACTAGTGATGAGGTCATCAACCGCGACTTGCTGATCGGACGAGCCTTCCAACGAATCTAGATCATACGCGATGCACCCGACACCCGCGAGAAACCCAAGGCTCTACGTGAGAAGTTCATCGACCCCATCAGCACACTGCTTAGCCTAATTGAGCCCATAGCCAAGACGGACTTATCAAGACTCGTCTAACTGAAGCTTGAAGAGTTTAACTCTGATCGTGCTGTGGGAAGCTTGGACTCTACCATGGACTGCACCACGGACAGCTCAGCCTCGCCCACATGTCTTACCACGGGAAGCACTCTTCTGGTCAAGGTATGTTTGTGTTTTAAGATTAATATCCTTGCAGGTACCGACCACGCCACTCAGCCGTAGTTTAAGTTAGAGTCTAAGTTCATTTGGTCATAATGACAAGTATTAGTTGTCGAACCTTGTAGCAAACGTACTTTCCTTATTCGGACTCGGTTTGTTTTAATTTTTGGTTTATCTTTTGTTTCTTGTTTTGTTTAAGTGTTGCGTCACTTGTTTCCTTTGATAGCATCTGTAATAAGTTGTCCTAGAAGGCCCCTCGCCGCCGTTTTCCTTTATAAGGTTCCACTCGGCATTTGTATTTTTACAAGTTATCAATAAAGAACAAACTTTCTTCATAGAAAAACCTAGCCACCTCCTTTCTTCTTTGAGGATTTGATAATTGATAGACGAGATCAACCCTTGTGAATATTCCTTGATCAGATCGAGATTATCAAAAGAATAACCATCCTCCTTTGTGGTTCTCAATCGCCACTTCCGCATGATTAAGTCTCCATCGATTCGGACTCGCCAAGGTCGGATCCATGGATTCATATCCGTTCTATAGCCATTGAGGCTTGTATCATCTGGTATCAGAGCCGAATGTTTCTACGGCAACACTCTGTATCGTTCCCTTTCGATTCTTTTTTTTATTCTTCCTTTTGCGATTGTGCTTCGGGTTTACAGTTCTATGAGTCACCAAGCTCTAGAACTATCAATTCTGAGTGCTATCTATGTTATTAGCCTCGTTTTTATAAAAGAGAAAATCTATAAAAAATTTCTTCCATGTTCTTCGTGTTCATCATTGTGTTCCTCGCTTGTTCTTATTGTTCTTCATTTCTACGATTTTTGATCCAAGTGATTTGTTTTGATTCTTGGCTTAGTGTTCTTTCCATATTTGCATCTTGTTGGACAGGTGATGAATTAGGGTTGTAGGTTGTTTTGGTTTTGTGTAGAAACCAAAATTCATTCTCTTGCATTCTATTTCATTCGGTTAATTTAAATTGAACCAACTTGCCTTATTTGGAACCCTTTTGTTACACTAGAGTCTTACTAACACTTAGCCATTTGTTGTTTTGTTTTCGTAGGTACCAATGCCCGAACAAGAAGGAGCAGCCCCAACCATGAACCAGCTCACCGGACTCAGGAACGCACTCATCAACATCCAAATGCAAATCACTAGGATGAATGAGTGCATGGATCATTTGGAGCGCGCACCTCCACCCGCCACAAGACCAGGCGATCTGCCAGACACTCACAACACAACCCGCACGATCGAGTAAAACATCCGTCCAACCCACTTGCGATTCAATTATAGAGACGATGAAGAAGAGGAACGGGTCGAGTACGACTCGGATGAGAAACCCATTCCATGATCCAGCCGTACCACCCGACGAGCACAGCAACAGTTCTCTTATCCACAAGGACCGGACGAATACCCGGACAATGCTGTTAATAGGAGGAGAGCCACATAATAAATGCGACTAGTCGCGGACCTGACTATACCAAACCGCCGAGACACAAATGTCCCTTTTCGAGTCATTGACACCAAAACTCACGACTCTAACATATGTCGAACGAGTTTATCCGGAGGCATATCTGGATTGGGAGCGACGGTTAGACAACCATTTTTGAATGTTATGAATATCCTGATCATAAGATACTTTATTTTGCAGCAGCACAACTCACGAAAGGAACTCTTACATGGTCGGATCGAGAAGTAGGTTACAGTAGATGCCACTGAACCAGATAGATTGATAGTTGAGACGAGATGAAGCACCTTATGAATCACCGATATGTACCATATTACTATCACTGGGAGCTACAAAAGAAGTTCTGCAAGTTTGGTCAATGAACCAAGAGCCTTGAAGAATACTTTGACGAGTTCAAACTATTGAAGAACCGGCTTGAAGTGGAAGGCTCGGAAGAAGCACTTATGGTGCAATTCATCGATGAGCTGAACGAGCGGATCACAGCCAAGGTCGAGAGGAACTCTTACCATGATCTTCATGAAGTTCTCCACATTGCTATCCAGGCCTAGCAACATATCAAGTGGAAGATAGCTAGCTTCCAAGCCCAAGTCTACTTGGACTGCGCCAAAGGCTATAGAAGTAGTACTGAAGAGGCTTGAGATCGAGTCTCGGTTCAAGAAGCCGACAACCAAATCTTCCAAGCCCGTTGAGGTACCAAAATCTGTTGAATGTTCTCGTACTCGTGATATAACTTGTTTCAGGTGCCAAGGCCAAGGACATATGGCACGAGACTGCCCCAACAAACGAGTCATGATACTCACGACAGATGGCACATACGAGTCACAATAAGAACCGGAAGAAGAGCCAACTACACCAAGCCCACAAATAGTGCTTCCGGACCACGGCAAGTCGTTAGTCATCCGTAGGGTACTTAGTACCATAGTCGACTCAGGAGACTTGATTCAAAGGGAGAATATCTTCCACACTCGATGCACCATCCATGCCAAGGTATGCAATCTGATTATCGATAGCGGATCTTGTAATAATGTGGCAAGCAGGTACATGGTTGAGAAGTTGAAGCTTCAAAAGAACAAACGCTCACATCCGTACAAGCTTTGTTGGCTGAATGACAAGTCTGAAGTAAGTGTAGACGAGCAAGTCATCTTCCCATTCAGCATCGGGCGATACCATAACCAAGTGACTTGTGATGTTGTCCCGATGGAAGCTAGCCATGTATTAATGGGAAGACCATGGCAGTTCGACCGAGAAGTACAACACAATGGCCAAACAAATCTCTACACTTTGGTGCACAAGAAGAAGAAGTATATGCTCGCCCCCTTGACACCTACTCAAGTTCGAGAGATCCAAGCTAAGCAATCTAAGGAAACCGAGATAAAATGTACCACTTTTACATTTCTTCAAACATGGTTTCTAAAGCTATCACTAGACAAGAGCAGGTGCTACTCATGATCTTTAGGGATTGTTTTGTTTCAGGTCAGCAAGACATCATATTACCCGCTGAAGTGACAACCATACTAGACAAGCACAAGGACGTGTTTCCGGATGAATTCCCATTGAGTTACCACTAATTCTTGGCATCGAGCACCAGATTGATCTAGTCCTGGAGCTCCATTACCCAACCGCCCAGCATATCATATGAATCCCGAGGAGACCAGAGAGCTTGAGAAGCAAATCTGGGAGTTGATAAATTAAGGTTATATTTGGGAAAGCCTCAGCTCTGTGTCGTACTGGTCTGGCTAGTTCCCAAGAAAGACGGATCATGGAGAATGTGCATGGACTGCCGAGCTGTTAGCATCATCACGATCAAGTATACGCATCTGATTCCCCGTTTGGACGATATGCTAGACGAGCTAAGTGGAATCGCGATCTTCTCAAAGATCAACCTTAAGAGTGGATACCATCAAGTAAAGATGAAGGAAGGTGACGAATGGAAAATAGCATTCAAGACCAAGCAGGGCCTCTACGAATGGTTTGTTATGCCATTCGGCCTTACTAACACCCCTACCACCTTTATGCGCCTTATGAACCAGGTTTACTTTGACGATATCCTTATTTATAGTAAGACATTAGCTGATCACCACGCATCTTGAGATGGTCTTAAGTACTCTCCGAAAGGAAGGACTATACGCTAATCTCAAGAAGTGCACATTTGGTACTGATGAGGTTGTGTTTCTAGGTTTTGTTGTAAGTGTTGTAGAATCGAGCAAGAGAAGATAAAGGTGATTCAAGAATGGCCCACGCCATCATCCATTGGACATGTCTGCAGCTTTCACAGACTCGCTTGTTTCTACCGCCGGTTTGTGCGAGATTTCAGCACTATAGCCGCACCACTTACTGAGATCATCAAGAAGGATGTGCCTTTCAGTTCAGGTCCTAGCCAAGAAGAAGCATTGCAATAGCTCAAAGATAGCCTGACCCAAGCCCCAGTATTGTCGTTACCCTATTTTGACCGAACTTTTGAAGTTGTTGATTGTGATGCTTCAGGTTTAGGGATCGGAGCTGTCTTGTCACAAGGAGGGAAACCGGTAGCCTTCATCAGCGAGAAGCTTAGTGGAGCAACCCTCAACTACCCAACTTACGACAATGAACTCTACCCTTTTGTCCGATCATTAGAAATGTGGCAGCACTACCGCTTGGCAAATGAGTTCATGATCCACATGGACCATGAAACGCTGAAAAACTTGAGAGGCCAGACCTCAAGAAGAGACATGCATGATGGCTCAAGTTCATAGAGACCTTCGCATATGTGATCAAGTACAAGAAGGGTAAGGAGAACATAGTCGCAGACGCACTATCACGATGGCATGCCCTCATTATGACAATGGAAGCTAAGGTATTGGGTTTTGAATAAGTTAAGACTCAATATGTTGATGATGAAGATTTGAAAGAGGTTTTTGAAGCTTGCAGCCAAGGAACATTCGAAGACTTCTACCTTCATGACAGGTTCATCTTCAAGAACAGGCGGCTTTGCATACCGCTCGGATCGATTCGGAAGCTGTTAATGACCGAGGCTCAGGGTGGTGGAATCATGTCACATTTTGGTATTGATAAAACCTTGAGCATACTCAAGGACTATTTCTTCTGGCCACACACGAAGTGTGATGTCATTAGACATTGCATACGGTGCATTGTCTGCCTCACAGATAAGTCCATGTCACAGCCTCACGGTTTATATATGCCTTTACCAATTCTTAATGCCCCTTGGGTAGATATTTTCATGGGTTTCGTGCTAGGTTTGCCCTAGTACCAGAAGAGGGACACGTTCTAGTCGTGGTAGACAGATTTTTTAAGATAGCACATTTCATTCCGTGTGACAAGTCTGTTGATGCCACTCGGATCGCCAATTTGTTCATTCAGGAGGTCGTGAAGCTCCATGGGATTCCACGAACCATTGTGTCAGACCGAGAACCCAAGTTCCTTAGCCACTTCTGGCGTACTTTGTGGATGAAGCTTTGAACCAATCTGTTGTACTCCACGTATTGCCACCCACAAATGGACGGACAGATTGAAGTTACCAACCAAACTATATCGGCCTTATTCCCGGCAGCCACTGGCACCAACATGGCGAGCTGGGCCAAAGCCTTACCGTTTATCAAATTTGCTTATAACCCTCCTCTTCATTGTGCTACTAACCGTTCACCTTTTGAGGTTATGTATAGTTTTCAGCCTTTGTCTCCACTCAACCTTAAGCCGTTACCGCCACCCGAATTGGTGAACCAAGATGGAGACGCAAGGGCAGAGTTTATCCTAAAGGTGCATGAGGATGTGCGGGCTTATATCAAGGCACAAACCGCTAAGTATAAGGCATGGGCTGATAAGGGACGTAAGGAGATTATCTTTCAACCCAAAGCTTGGGTTTGGATGCATTTGCGGACGGAGAGGTTTCCCAAGAAAGGAACAAGAACAAGAAGCTTGAACCAAGAGGTAGCAGCCAATTTCTAGTCCTCGAACGCGTCAATAAAAACATCTACATCCTGTTTTTAATGTTTCAGACCTTACACCCTTTGATGTAGGTGAAGGTGATCCAATACGGGATCATTCTTAAGAGGGAGGAAACGATGAAGTCATCAACCACAACTTTCTGATTGGACGAGCTTGATATGTGTAATTTTTGATGGTTTTAGAGTCCTATATCAGGTTGTTTTGCATCCGTCTAGATAGATTTTCCGTTTACTTAGGTCTTTTTAGGTTTGTTTTGCTTTCTTTGCATTTGCATTTGGAGTTTGGAGTTTTATCTAGGAAAAGGAGCAGAAAAGGAGCGAAAACTAGAGCTAAGGACAATTGGATCAGCTGCTAGGCGAAAAAGATTGGGCAACCTCGGATCGCTACCTCACGGATCGCAGGGCGAGGACTGCTCAAAACGCTCAAGAAAAGACGCCTCAGTCACCGGCCTCAACCTATCTGTCGCGAGGGAAGATCAATCTCTTCATCACAAGGATTACACTCGGACCACCTGCTCAGTCTCAACCCACGAGGACCAAGACAAGAAGCACTCCTCGGTGCCCAAGCTCGTGCAAGGACTCCGAGAACAAGACTTAGAATTTCTGGTTGACCGACTTAGGTCGATTTGACTATTAGGGTTATGCAAATAACCCTATAAATACCCTCTAATCACAGTCTTATCATTTATCTATTGTTTTAGCTGAAAACTCTCTCTATCTTTTATTGTTTTTATGATTAGCATTGTTTAAGGTACTCTTATGAATATTTCTTTTTAATTTATGCTTAAAGTTTATATGATTTAAGTTTATCGTTCTTCATCTTTACTTTCTGCAATTTCATTTAAGTTTCTTTATGTTAATGCAATCTAGATCATCCCTACTCCTACGCCTCCCACCATGAGGCGCAAGTAGATCCGTTTGGATCTCAAGGATAGGGCGATCGGAGGTGAATCCGTTGATTCTCTCGCCGTTCTAGCCATGATCTGAACTCCGATCTCTTCTAACTAGGCCAAGCTTAATTTGATCTCTCCCTGATCAAGAGAGATCTGATTTGGGCCGTGACCTAAGGCTAGCGCCAATGGGAGCGGAGACCAAGTGCCTTGTTAATGATGGCTTGATCCACCGACAAGAGATCTAGCATGTGGGTCGGCTGTTAGACGAGTTGGGCTTAGCTTAATGCTTCTGATACGGTATGATCGCGACGAGAGCTGTAATGGATCAGCCGATCCGGATAGAGGTCTTCACCGCGAGAGCAGGTCGATCTAATCTAGTCCCGGTCTAGAGATCGCTCAAAAGAGTCCGGCAAGTTGGGGCGAGTTTGTCGCCGATCAACCTCCCTATCCTCTAGATCCTTGCCTTTAATTTAATTTTCATCTAATTGCAATTGTTGTGCTCTGTTTTATCCTATTTCTCTGTTTTATCATTTCCATTATGTTTTTATTTTTTGTCATTTTGTGTATTTTGTCCTATTCTATAGTTTGCAAGCTCATCTAAATATCCTAATCTATCATAGTGACAGAGTGACAGGTTGCTTGGACTAGGATCTAGTATTAGATAGGTTATTTACAAGCATCTCTGAGTATTTGGTTCGACAATTCCCATCTACTTACCACTATGCTCAATTGATTTGATTCTAGGATATGAAAACCCTTTTATCAAATTGGCGATGTTGCCAAATCATATTTGCTTGTTCCAATTTATAGTTTACTAGTCCTAGGATTAAGTTGTGTGTTACAGATATTATAACTTGTCTTTGCTTCACTCAGCTTGGATCTATAAGGACCAAGCTTCCATTTTACTGACAAGTCGTTGTTTCTGTCCTTGCAGGCCTCGCAGGTAACCCTCGACATCAGGCACCAAGGACAGACACAAAGTCATTAACCTCGCATTAACTCCTGAGAGTTCAGCGAGTAGTCAGTGCAAATTAGTCGGTTGATGCACACACAATCAAAGGGTTCTCATCACCTTCAGCCACCCGTAGACGATATCAACCTTCTCACTCGTGAGATCAGACGAGAGCGTACCAGAATGCAGCAACAACAGCCAGATCTGGAAAATACCATGCCGAGAATGACACGGAACACTTCCGTTACTAAATGCGGCCGCCCACCAGGCACAAGCACAAAATTCAGCTTGTCGCCCTCGCTGTATTGGTGCGAGTGATGCCCCGAGTACCCACACAATACAGAACAAGAGCCAACCGCCGGAGATCCAAAATAATAACTTCGAGATCAAGAGCGGACTGACCTCAATTGTCCAGAACAACAATTTCCATGGCCTATCCTCGGAGGACCCCCTCGATCATCTCGATGAGTTCGAGAGACTATGTACGCTCACTCACATCAATGGAGTGAGTGAAGATGCGTTGAAGCTCAGGCTCTTTCCCTTCTCACTTGGTGAAAGAGCTTATCAATGGGAGAAACACCTTCCCGCCGGATCCATCACCACTTGGTCGGAGTGCAAGCATCTATTTCTTACCAAGTTTTTCTCCAACTCACAGACAACAAAGCTAAGGAATAACATATCAAATTTTGTACAGCAGAGTACCGAGCCACTAGCCAAGGCATGGGACAGATATAACACCTATCAGGCTTAGTGTCCCCATCATGGTTTTCGGGAGGATACTATCCTCAGCAACTTCTACCGAGGAGTTCACCCAAGGATCTATATGTTATTGGATACTGCAAGCCACGGGAGCTTTCTACAGCAGGAGATCAACGAGGGAAGAGCATTAATAGAAAATCTTGCTCTAGCTGATGGAAAGTACGGTGAGGAATATGACCGCGCTGTCAAGGGAACTTCTGATTCAGAAACATCCACCGTAAAGAGCTGAAGCAACTTCATGAGAAGCTAGACAAGTTGCTAATGGTCCACACCAAGGAAGTCATTCTTGTGGAAGAGGAAATGGTACAAGAGGGCGACGACGAACAACTAGAGGAAATTTGTTTTGTTCATAATCATAGTGGATCTAAATCATGGGTCAACTACAAGCAAAACCCAAACTTGAGCTATCGAAGTACAAACGTATCCAACCCACAAGATCAAGTGTATCCACCGAAGTAGCCGGTTGGATACCCAAGGAACAATGGCAGCAAAGCCTAACGCCGGCACCAGCTCCAACTCAACATCCGACCACAAAAGAGGACCAACCGGACGTGATGAATATGCTCCAACAAATCTTGCAAAGCCAAACCGCCCACCAAGCGGAAATTACCAAGAAGTTTGGAGAAGTACATAGCCGAATCAATGCAAGCTATAGTGACCTCAACTCTAAGTTTGAAACCCTCAATGCACGACTGAAGTATGTGGAGAGCAACCAGGCATCATTATCCACTAAAGCCACCAATCAGCTACCCGGAAAAGCTGTTCAGAACCCAAAAGAGTATATGGCTCAGTCAATCACTCTCAGAACCGGAAAAGTGCTCCCATCAGTGATTGAACCAAAGGAAAACCCTGAGGACAGCGTTATTCAAGCTGGGGGGAAGAACAAGCCAAGAATAAAGCTGGTTGCATACAACTTGAGGATACACCTCGCAGGCCTGAGCCGCGAGGAGAGGCTAATCATGATCTGACTACTGGGAAAACTACACAACTCAAGGAGAGCCCTCGCTCGCCTGTGCAGTGAGGAGAAGAGCCAGACTGTCCCAACCTGAACGCGATAGAAGGAGTTGCACATGTGGTTGCAACCAAAGCCAAAGCACCTTTCCCTTCGCGATTAAAGAAGAATCAACCGGAGAAACAGAAGGTTCTTTTTGATAAGCAAATGAGCGGTATAGATCTAAAAATTCCTATCTTGGATGCTTTTGCCTCAATTCCGCAATACAAGAAATTTTTGAAGGACTCGCTTAAGGAACAAGAAGAGGAATGCATGGCTGTTGGGATCCGATCATCTGGATCAGTATTGGTACCAGTTCTCCCGCATTAAAGGAAAAAGTTCATCGCGGAAAATTTGAGTGATCCAAGAAGCTACACACTTCCATGTGTAGTAGGTCATCTAACGTTTGTTAACTGCTTGTGTGATCTTAAAGCATCCATCAGTTTGATCCCACTAATCACTGCGCAAAAGCTGGGGTACTCAAACTTCAAGGATTGCAAAATCTTATTGGTCCTCGTGGACAGAACAACAAGAAAGCCAAGGGGACTACTCGAGGATGTACCAATAAATGTTGGCAGTGTGCTGGTTCCTACTGATTTTGTGGTATTAGAAAGGGATGAAGAACCCACTTGTCCATTGTTGGTGGGTAGACCTTACTTGGCGTCAGTGGGAGCTTTGATTGATGTGCAGAACAGGACCATTGAACTGAAGGTTGGAGAAGGAGTTGGTATGATGTTCGACCTAAATGAAGGAAGAAAGAAGCCTACGACCGACGGGCAATGCTTTGAGATTGAAGGAACAATAGGGGGAATATACGAGGATGCAAACAAGGGAACTCTGGTTCCCTTTGCAAACCCACACTAAGAGGTGTATGATTAGTCGAGCTTGTGACTCTAAACAAGCCCACTTGGGAGGTAATCACATGTCTATCATTTACTCTTGAAAATTCTTTTAAATTTTATTTAAGGTTAATTTGGTCTTGTTTTATTTTGAGAAATTTTTTTGCTAGTTTATTGTTGTTGTTATTGGGTATTTGGTATTTTGATCTACATCTCAGGTTCAAGGAGCATTGGCTGCACTCTTGGCAAAATTGTAGGAAGTAATGCCCTCACTAAGCAAAGAGTGAGCATGCCTCGCATCAAACCCTCGGAGGCAACAAAGCGAGGAGTGAGAAAATTTGGCAAAGAACAAGGACCCCTCAGGACATGAGACCGAGGAAGGTGTGTGAGTAGTGTTCACATTGCCTTGAACACCACTCATGGACCTACTTGCACACCTTAGTATCCTTTTATAGAAAGTTCTAGTCAAATACATCTCATTATAATTAAAATAAACTTACTATTCAGTGAAATCTTGAACATGAAGCTTAATAGTATAAATGCTTTGAATTGAGCCTATTTTGATAATGTGGCTAACTTTTTATGGTTTTAAATATTATTACAAACAGGTAGCTAATAAGGACTCAGAATAGCCAAAGAGAAAGCAAAAAGAGCAGTTCAAGCTTGGGTTTTTCTGAACGGATAGTCAGGCCTCGGCGTAGGCCGCGAGGAGGATGAGCAAGGAGGTTAGCTGAGGAGCGCATAAGGACAAAATTTGATCTGGTTCTAGCTCATCAAGTGAGACTCACAAACTAACAGCTTTCGCAAAAATCTAGGAGAGGTCAAGTCAAAGTTGGACCAATCCAAGGGCTGAGATTGATCAAAAATTCAAAATTCAAAATCAACGGTTGGGATGATGCCAACTTTGAGGATAAATGGCGAGCAACTTGGGAGCCGAAATTGTCTCCTTTCTTCTCCCTAGATTTTCTCCTCAAGGACCTACAACACTCGCCTATATAAACGGCTTCTCCCTCATCAGCTCCCTCATCCGATCTCAAGCTCTCAAGCAAACAAAATTTCTCTCACCGCCAGCAAGTTTCTCTCTCTCTTTCAAAGTTAGAGTTTTTCCGATCAAAAACCTTGTCAAGCATGTCTTCCGGATATAAAAGAAAGGTGAAGGAGTTCCGTAGCAAATTCATGCATGATGCACGAAGAGCCGAAAGGAGAGAAATGGCGACGGGGTTGAAAGATTTACCGCCGTTCCGCTGTGAAAACAGAGTACAGATGAGGATCAAAATCCCGATAAGAGAAACGGCGAGAAAATTTGCGGCTGAGCCAATGGACTGGAGATTTGTCCACGGAGAAGGAAGCTCAGCTCAGGAAAAGCGGAAAGGCAAGAAGATAGCCTCATCATCCACCAGCAAGGATAGTGACGAGGACAGTGAATATGCTCAGCCCTCGCCAATGGAAGTCAAGTACAAGAGCAAGGAGAAGACAAAGAAAAAAGCTGAGAAGAAGGAGAAGAAAACGAGGTACCGCAAAGACATTGAGGATTTAAAGAGGAGTGGGTACTGATGTTCCTCATATTTTGTTGGTTTTGAGCTCATTATTATGGTTATATTTGGGAAATTTGTCTGTGTTTTATTAAGATTTAAGGTCAAAAACGTTCAGAGTTGGAATCATGCTTGAAGGTGAACTTTGGAGATGTTTGAAGCATTTTCTGGTATTCTCCATGAGAGGAAAGATCGATTGGTAAACACAAGGACCGATCGATCAATGCTTTAACGAGGAATATGCGCACCATCTGAAGAACGACTTGGATTCTGAGAGATCGACTCAATATCCAAAGATCGATCGATCAACACAAGGATCAATCGATCAATGCCCTTCGAAGAAACCTAATTTCACGATTTTTAAGCTCTTGTTTTGAAATCTATAAATACTCTATTCATATTTTATTTTAGTAAGTCGTCTTTTGAGCTATTGAAGAACGATTTTTACAGAAGTTTAAGATTTTGTAAGCTAGGAAGAAGATCTCTTCACACTTGAGAAAAATTTCTGAATCCTATTTCTATTTCTTAATGCAATTTCAGTTTCAGTTCATCATGATTTGCTCGGCTCATTGTTCTATGTCTGAGTAGATCTTAGATCGGTTTTAGGGATTCTAGGCTTTTAGAATTCAACTGTTAGAGAACAAGTAGGATTGATGAATAGAACATTCTCCTTCTAATACTTGAGTTTAATGCATAGATTAGCATGATCACCTAGTCAATGATTTTAGGTTGTTAACTTTCCAGAAGTTTGTTAAGAAACCAGAACTAGATTAGAAAAGCAATTCCTTCACTACCAACGAGAGTTGATGCTAGGTTAGATTGTGGGTAATTGAACCTACACGATAAGGCCTATTTGTAATCTGAAACCAACGAGAGTTAGGATCTCTAGATTATTAGTAGAGGGGTAGATTCAACAAAAGTTGGTTTATCTTTATTCATGTTCTAGCCGAGAATATGATCAGACTAGTTCCTAAATAGTTTCCCTGAAAAGAGTTCTAACTCCTGAATGAATACCCGATATTCGATTGCTTTCATGTATTGTTTACATCCACGTTAAGTTGTTAGTATTTATTTCTCTGATCTTGATTGATATAGCTTGCGATTTGATAGAAGTTAAAAGTGTGATTTGGTTCTCTAAGGAATTCGACACCTAAATACTATTACGTTTGCTGTGCACCTGCAGTAGGATATAGGGTTAAAACTTGTTGTATCAGGTACTCAGAAAAAGAAGCAAGGAAGGCCTACGAGGAGAGAGAGGCAGAAAAAAAAGGAAAAGCCACAAGTGAGACCAATGACTCTGACAAGGCGTATGAAGCTTTGAAGATGATGGGATAAAAGGTACTTACTTGCCACATGCTGGAACCATGAACAAATTGGGTATCACTGAGGATGTGGATAGGGTGTTTAGCTCACTTGGAGTTAAGGTTTGCATGTATAGTGTGGTGATAAGAAGGTTTTTCGGTCTATGGCTATCAAATCATTGAGGTAGTGGTAATAAGTAGGTTGACTGTCGAACCAATACTCGGAGGTACTTGCAAACAGCCTATCTAGTACTAAGATCTAGTCCAAGCAACCTGACAATCTGTCACAAAGTTAGGCCAATATTCAGTGAGCTCTTAAACTAGCTAATAGGACAAACTACACTTAAGGACAAAATAAAACAGACCAAGAACATTCAAAACAGGGAAATGATCATAAAAGCGAGCTCTAAACCGGGACAAGCTAGATCAGCCCACTCTCGTGGTAGAGATCCCTTTCCGATCCGGCAGATCCATAACGACGTTAGCCGCGATCAAGCCGGATCAAAGGCATAAAGTCCGGCCCGAGGTGTTTAATGACCGATCCACATGCTAGATTTC
>OVBA01006329.1:202-17313 GCA_900406435.1 Lepidium aucheri
ATCCGACCAGATCTGTCCGATCCGACCAGATCGATCCGATCCGACCAAACTGTCCGAAAATCATTTTTGCCCTAAAAATCCTTCCTTAGCTCATTCTTCATGGTTTTTCATGCTCTTTCTCATTTCTTGGGTTTCCAATGCCCATTCTCAACTCATCTAAACCAAATGCCCAAGTTTGGCTAGTCCCTTTGTACCGTATTCACATTCCACACCTCATGTGTTTACGGATTTACCGAGTGGGGGTATTACATGAAATCTTTTACAATAAAACCAAATAAAAATCAAATCTTTCATACCTTGATATTTGAATGGTTTAGTTTATATGATCCAAGAACCACTATTCTTGGTTTATCTTCTTCTTTCATTGGTCCTCCTTTGAGCAAATCTAAGACAATGAACAATGAACAATGAAATAAATTAGATTTCTAAATCAAAGAGCTAAGTAAGATAAATGTCACTTTTTATTTTTTCAAGTGACAAAACGTGAATCTCTTTAAAGTTTTGCAACATACAAAATGATTTGTTAGTTTTTTTCCATATCTTAGCAAAACAAAGAAGAAAAATTAAACCTTACCAAAAAATAGAGGTTGCAAATAAGAGAGAAAGATGAAGGCTACAAATGAAAAAGAAAGATGGAGGCTACAAATGAAATTAGAGTTTCTTTCAGCTTTGTAAAATTACTTTTATACCTAGGGTAAATTATAAGAGTAAATACAAGTCCAATATGCTTAAATACGTGTAAGTAGACTTTACTTTAAGTCTATACTAAGTAGACTTTACTTTAAGTCTACATTAAAGTATACTTTATATAAAGTCTACACTAAATAAATTTTCATTAATAATTATCTTTTGCATATAATTATATTTTGTGATTTTAAAATAAAATCTACGTAAAAACTAAAATTTAAAATGTAGACTTTAAATAAATTCTACGTAAAATCCAAAATTCAACATGTAATATTCAAATAATGATTACAAAGATTAAATTCTAATTCAAAATATATACTGAAGTATATATTTAAGTAAATAAATTTTAATTTTAAAACATCCTAATTACTTATATTTTTAATTAAATAAATTAAACATCCTATTGCTTATATTTTTAATTTCATTTTTAAAAATAAAATTAATCACAAAGTAGAATTTATTTTAAGTTTACTTTGTAGACTTCATATGTACTCTACCTTGCAGACTTCACATGTAGTCTACATACGTGTAGACTTTAGTTGTAGAGTATCGAAGGTTGAAACTGTAATTGTGATATCTATTTTTTGTTTGTTCATTAAGGAGAATATTGTAAATTAACCTTTAACAAAAAAAAGAAAATATTATAAATTCACTAGGCTTTTGAGTTAGTTTTGCATTTGGCTCAAATGTGGGTCTACTTTTGTATTTCTATTCAAATTTTAGGTCATTTTAGTCAATTCCCCCTGTTTTTAATAAATCTCTACTACGGTTGAGATTGAATGCTTAAGAAAACCTTAAAGAAGAATTAGATCATCTCTACGCCTATAAATATATGTCTTTAGCCCATTATAAAGATATTCCAAATAAACTTAAAAGCTACACATAACGTTAAATTTATAGGTAACGTTAAATTTATAGGTAAGGAGAGAGAAACCTACAAGTAAACCTAAAAGCTTTATAATCTTTGTTGACAAAATGTCTAAAAGTAACTCTTAATCCTTTTTTATAATTCTATTATGTGATTAATCATATTGTCTGAAAGTCTTATGTTTCATGTAAATTGTAAATTATGCTTATAAATTGCTTCTACCAAATAAATTAAACTCATGAATTTGTTGGTTTAGGAAAACCACTAAATCAAGAGCTAGTGAGAAATAAAAAGAATACTGCGTCCAAGAGATTTGTATTCGTCCATATATTTATAAAGTTTTGACTAGACAGAACACGATCACTTTTATCATGTGTCTCTACGAATCCTTCATCGTGAATGGGGACATTATTTGGAATCAAATCTCATTTCAACTTTTTTTCTTGTAGATTAAAAGTTACAAAAGAATATGTTGGTTAGAAAATAAGATGTTCTAACATTGAATACAAAAAATAATTAAAGAATCTTATTATAGTAATAAGTAGTTATATTTATTTATAGAAAGATTCTGCTTAAAAGCGCTTTCTTCGATAGGCCTATGCGCTCTTGACACGTTGGCATAGTCTAAACCTTACAGAAAAGTTATTTTGGGCCTACAGTGGTACTCTTCAGCCCATTAAGCTTGGCCCAAAACAGAGATTCACTTTTATTTGATTTTAGAAAATGGAAGTGATTCAACACTTTTTTGTATGTTTCATGTTGGTGAAAGGAAAGTTAAAACAACAGTTACAAGGAAAGAAACAAGAGGAGAAGAAAGAATCAAAGAGCTGAAGCTTTCTCTTGCTCAGCTATGGAGTCTCGAACTGCTTTTAAAAGCTGAGGCATTAGCTTCTCATTAGTAACGATAATGCCTGTGTCCAAATCTAGATACTTCCCTTTCGAGAAATCTAGTGGCTTTCCTGCTGCATCAGTCACAATTCCACCTGCCTCTGTGCACAAAACATACAAACAAAATCCAATCTTGCATTCAGTATCAAATCACATTCGCATATTGGTATTGTAAATCAGTTCCATAAAGAGAAATGTTTAGGTTACCTGTAACAACTATAGCACCAGCGACATGGTCCCAAATCTTTTCACGGTATCCTTTATGTGGGAATCGTAAGTAAATAGCTCCATCTCCTCTAGACAAAGCTCCATACTTTGCCTGGCTATCTATACGGACAGGTGGAGCTTTGACACCGAGTTTCTGTACATAGAAAGAGAGAATACGATCAAATGGATGCTCAATTGGTTAAGTTTTTTGTCAGAATCACATGGACGGTGATAGAAGCAATTTACATTGGCAATGGAGCTGGATAAATCGTGAAGAGAATGTGCTCCTTCAAATGACTCGAAGAAAGATGCTTCTTCAGGATTTTCAACACTGGAGACTTGTACTTTGACAGGAGAAGATTTTGAATCTAGGAGCTGCATATATGTCCCTGAACCAAGAGTAGCAAAAAAGAGGCATCCGATTTCGTTGGAAGAAGAGTTCTTGCTGTTGCTTCCTGCTATGGATGCTAATGGCAAGTTTGGACAAGCAAGCACACCTAAAACTACTTTCCCTTCTTCCAGCAATCCTAGTGCTACTGCATATTGATCTCCCCTCAGAAATCTAATATCGTCAAACAAGATTAATCAGTTTATTCTTTTTCTCTGAGATAAAGAGATTTGATTTTGGTAGATAGATTTAAAATTTACCCTTTCGTGCCATCAATAGGATCCAAGACCCAATGTCGACCATTTGGACCACCTTCAGATGTTCCACAGTCAATGGCTCTGAGTAGATCATCTGTGGATAAAGTTGGAACACCAAACGATTCCTCAGTAGCCAAAGTGTCATTCACAAGTTTCGTAATGCGCTCAAGAGTATCTTGAGAACCGTCCTTGCGTAGATCACCTGAGTCCTATATAGATCATTATAAGACAATGTGAGTCCTAAAACGTAAAGCCAAGATACGTATTATGAGAGACAACAAACAAGGTGTAACTAAGCGTTTCACCTCTTCTGCCACCAATGACAAGGGTTCAGAACTGAGTTCTTTTTCTAGGACTAAACTAACAACTGCTTGTGAACCTGAAATTCATCAAAGACACATGTTAAAACTAGAGATAGGTAGACCAAACTATAAACATTCATTGCAATGTTATAGAAGAGAAACTTTTATTATCACGCTCAGTTATAAACTAACCATAATCAGCAACGGTCACTGGACTTTTGTCAGATTTTGACTGAACATCTGATTGCAACAGAGCCTTTTGAACTTTCTGAAGCAAACACAAAATAACAATGACAAATTTAGTTAAAGAAAACTTCGATCACAGAATCACAAGATCCTAGAATCAATGTTTTCCAAACCGAGGATTATCCAATTCAAGCTGAATCATTACAATCACTAGAATCACTATTTAACTACAGATGCAATACCACAATGCACAAAATTTGAACCAAATTAGGAAGATACAAAATGGGATATCTAAATAATCAAACTTTAGAATCTGGGTCATGAGTGAATGGAGAGAAAAGCTGAGACAGACGAAAAACCCTAACCTGACAAAGACGAGCTGCGAGTGAAGCAGCTTTCTTAGCAGCATCAAGCTCTTTCTCATAAGCCATATATGAAACTATTCTGAGAGTAAAAAATGAAGAAGAAAGCTTGCTTCGTAGACGATTAGATGAATCTCTAGGTCTCGAAATTGCTTTTACTGCTGCAAAGGATTGAAGTGGAACCTTCGCTGTTCGAAAACAATTTATAGACATCTTTCGTCTTTACAAGAAGATAAATGTCTTCACATTTTCTGATTGCAGAGACAAATATTATTAGTTTAATTAATTTCACATTAGCCCTTGTACTTATATATTCTCTAAAATTTGACCCCAAATTTTATATTTCTCTGTTAATTTATGCTTGAGGTGTTCGGACGACCGATCAGTTATCGGTTCTGTTGCTTCGGGTTTTTGGTTCTAAGATTTAATGTCCATTCAATTATTATTAAAGTTTGGTTTATGTTCGGTTCAAATATGGTTCGGCTTCAGTTCAATTTTAGAGTTATATAATATTAACAAATTTAGTCTCAGATCGGTTAATTCACTCAAAAAATATATTTCTAACTAGTTTTTTAATCTATAATTGTGCGGTTGGACATGTTCAGATTTAGATATAGATTTTATACCCTTACGAAATCCGAAATTGCTTGTAATCAAAACTATTTTGTTATTTGGATACTTCTGAAAAAATAAGAGCTAATGTAGGAAATTATAAAAATGGGAGCTTTTAGATTGGTAGCTGAGTTTCTGCTAATGACTTATCGCACGTGGATGTTGTGGTTAATACAAACTGAGTTTATAGGTAGTGAAGATACAAAAGAGGCTTGTTGTTGAGTTTAAAGCCCAGATAAAGTATGGTTCTAGAAGATGAGTTTTAAGGGTTTTGTATTATTGAGTTTTGAGGAAGTCAAAAGCCCAAATCTTTGTCTGAAGATAAACTACGGCTTTGCCTCGTTGTCCACATGAATCTTGTGGAAATTTTGGTCTTGGTCTTTCTGGATTTTGGGTTCTGGATAACTCATTAATGACAAAACTGTTCCAGATTGATGGCGTGAAAGAGATCTATATACGTTTCTTAATTATTTGCCGGCGCAAATAAAGGGTCACGTTCCACTAACTTTTAAGATTCAACAAAAGTATTTTGTATGTTTCTTCCATATTCTTCTCTTCTGTGTCATCTTTTTAAGAAGATAGTCACCTAAAAGCGTTTTTTTTTGTTTGCAAAACGATTCTGATTGATTCCAGGTTTGATTTTGTTATTTACTTCTTCACAAGAAAAATAGAAACTTGGAGGTTCTTGTGGTGCAGAGGTTTGTCAATGAATAGATGCAATAAACGTAATCAGCAGCCTTCATATATTGCTGATAATTTCAACAGCTTGGATCAGGTCTAACAAATTCTACCAACTGTGTTTTTGATATCTTGGTCTGAGTTTTCTGTGTTGACATCATCTGTGTGTTTATAGCTGATCTTGTGTGGACTTGGTTATATTAGGTGATAACTTCTCTGAGAGAAGCTGGACTTGAATCTTCAAATTTGATTTTAGGAATTGACTTCACCAAGAGCAATGAGTGGACAGGTAACTTGATTTTAAGAATATGATTCACATGTGAATGAAAAGATTCAATGGGTTACGTTAATGTTCTGTATCTGTTGCAGGAAGATATTCATTCAATAGAAAAAGCCTTCATGCGATTGGTAAAAGACAGAATCCATACGAGCAAGCAATATCAATAATTGGTCGTACTTTGTCTCCCTTTGATGAAGATGATCTAATACCTTGTTTTGGTTTTGGTGATGGTTAGTTTCTTAATTCTTGCTTTCAAAATGAAGAAGAAAACAAAACTCTTAAATGGTTTTATGTATTCTTCTTCTTCCTGCAGCAACAACACGAGATCAATATGTATTCAGCTTTTATCCTGAGAACAAAAGCTGCAATGGGTTAGATAACGCACTTAAAAGATACAAAGAGATTGTTCCACATTTGAAGCTGTCTGGTATTTGTGACTACAAACTTTTCAAAAAGGACCAGTTTTTGTCTTGCTCTTATCTTAAAGATTAACTGGTTTTTCAATGTGTTTTTCTCTCACAGGTCCTACTTCGTTTGCCCCGGTTATTGATGCAGCCATCGACATAGTTGAGCAGAACAATATGCAATACCATGTTCTTGTCATTATTGCAGATGGTCAGGTCACAAGGAATCCAGATGTGCCACTTGGTCGGTGTAGTCCACAGGAAGAGGCTACTGTGAACTCTATAATGGCAGCTAGGTAAACTATATGATGAGCTCATATATATGATCATAATTTCATACTAACGATGTTTGATATGAATTTACAGTCATTACCCATTGTCGATCATCTTGGTTGGAGTTGGAGATGGACCTTGGGACACAATGAAACATTTTGATGATAATATCCCTCACCGTGAATTCGATAACTTTCAGGTAATAAAACCTGGAATATAGCAAGTGCATCTTTTGTCCGGATATAATGATTTCTAAAAAGCTCTGTTTCCTTCCACAGTTTGTGAACTTCACAAAGATAATGTCAGAGCACAAAGATTCAGCTAAGAAGGAGGCTGCTTTTGCACTTGCAGCTCTCATGGAGATCCCTTTTCAATACAAAGCCACATTAAGTCTCGAGTAAGTGGTGTAATGTTTGTACCTTCCGAAGCTTTTTGTTCAATGTTTTATAGTATTGTTGCATCAAATTCTTGAATAGTTACCAACCAAATCAACCTTTGATTGTGTTTGTGAACAGTAGAAAACCATTGCCCGGTTCCCATCTGCATCACAAGCCACTCCCACCACCACTGGAGGTCATAGAGCGTGACAATGCTGTTAAATTAGTTCCAAATCCAATGACAGAAACTGCAGAGAAAAGTGACAGAACAGCTTCTGTAACTGTGCCGGTAAATTCTCTCTGTTCTTTTTAACAGCCTTTCTTGCTGTTCTTTTGTTAATGAGTACCCTTAGTTCCTCTGATACTAAGATTTACATTTCTTTTGTTAAGGTATGCCCAATTTGCTTGACAAATCCAAAGGACATGGCTTTTAACTGCGGTCACACGGTAAGTGAAGAAAACGCCTTTTGCTTGTTATATGAATTGTTGCTGTTTGTGACATCTTTGATGTTTATTTTATATTTCAATTGAAGACGTGCAAGGAATGTGGTGTGGCTGTCTCGACATGTCCATTGTGTAGACAAGCAATAACTACAAGGATAAGGCTGTACACTTGACTCTGTAAGACTCTGGAACAACTCAAGGACGTTAGAGATGGGGCAAAAACAAGTTTGGTTAAGCAGTTAAGCATATTGTACAGTCCATTAGGATAATAATATTACCTAAAAACATGAGCTGTAGTTTGTAATTTTGTATGTATTGCAGTGGCCGTGAGGCTTAATGAATACCCGAAAGCCTTAGCGACAAGGGTTCTCTTTCTGTATTAATCAAAAGTTACATACAAAGAAGCAACATCCCAAAGCTGATCAATTGGGACCTACAAGTTCTAAATTAAACGAATATTTTAACAACAAAGAAACCTATGGAAGACAGAGAGCTACGAAAAACCATAAATACTCAGAAAAACTCTTTGAACCAAACACTTAGAAGCTCCAACGGTCGAGTTGTTCCTTGGCCGCAGCCATGTCTTTTTGTGCTTTCATTCTCCGATAAAATATAGGACAATCTCGACTGTTATGACCAATAACAAAGTTGGATCAAAACTTATTACCTATTGAAAGAAAAATGTTTATCGTAAAAGAAAATATAGGCACCTGGTGCATAAAACATCTTGGTGAAGAGAGCCTTGACACTCCTGGCACTGGGTCCAGAGCCTTCCAAAAACCTCTTCAAGGTCTGACACTGAATTCAAACAAAATTCTCATTAACTACTACTCACATATCAATAAGTCTACAGAAACAGAGAAAAAAATATTTATCATACCTTGAGACACGTTTTTGCAATATAACTCAGCTTCTCTTCCCTTGCAACTTGAGCACAGTGTTCCCTTACTGGTTTAAGTTAAAACAAAAATTGATCAGCAGATAAATATATGGAACCAAAAAAGCAAGATTAGAGGAACAAAAAAGTGAGATAAGAAACTTTGAAGACACAGAAAAAAGTATAGATCAGGAACCCAGAATCAAGGGTCACGCAGTACTTGCCGGATCCTAATATAATTCGAAAATGAACAATGAACAGGAACAATACATAGGAAAGTAACCACAAAGTACCTGATCGGAACTTTGCAGCCAACACAGCTTAGTTGTTTCTTGGCAAATTTCATTATGCCACTGTTTGAAGGAGTACTGATTGATATTGACCTTGTGTGACTTCCATGGAGAAGTTCCCTGCTAGCATTTTTCAGGACAGGCTCAAAAATCCTAAGAAGCGGCTGAAAAAAAACATCTGTTTAGCTTCCAACTCCCAGAAAGAACAGATAATAAACTTATAGACAAGCCCCACTTCGAACTAACCTTGCTAATCTGATTCTCCAAATAGTAATTTGGGTCTATAGGGATGTTGTTCTGTAGCACGTATATTGGATCTTCCGACCGTTCATAAGCCTAGTTGACATCAAAATGAGATAAGCATGGTAGAAGTGAAAGACTGCAACATCTTGTGGAAAAATTAAATAAGGTTGAAATGAAAGCTACCTTGGCACCTTTAGCAGCTTTTATGATAACATACGGTACCCGATCCCCTACATTTGGCGCTGTAGCAGCATCCCTCTGTCACATATGATAGATAATCAGACACCATACAACAGATCTTAGTTTCAGAACAATCTCTGTATGGTATCATATATTCACCAGAAGAATGCATGAATTAAGAAAAATCCCGCACTTGTGCAGCACATATATATTATACAAGACAAAAAGTAAAATTTAAATGTTTTAACACTTCCAGTTTTCAGTCTGAGGGTGTGCACGCACTGCTGAAACTAGAGAAAAAGGAATGAACACAATTTGTACATGTTTCTTGAGTAACCCAAATACGACAAACCTTACGCATGCGTTCAGCAAGTTCACCATGAGCTGATTTAACTTCATAATCATCTCCAGTTTTTGTTAGACCCTGTGATTTGAGAAACGCAACAGTAGCATTATAGTTTGTTTTTGTTTCAGATTTCACAGATGACTTTAATCATAATCATACACTTTCAGAGGATACAAATAAATCAAGAAAAATATATTACCTTAGTGATCACTAAAAGTGATAAGTCAATACGGTTCATGAGAAGATCCGAAATGATATTCTTAACATACTCAGCTGCTCCTGGAACATCTCTATCAACAAGTATTTTGTGAAGACTCTCAGTCACAAGGTTCTTAACCAGTAAACAATTATCCCTTCGTACTGTCTCGATTCCTGCCAGAGTCACTTATACTTCTGTCAGAAAATGAAAAAGATAGAAGCTGTGGAATTATGAAGATTTACCTTTGGTGTCCATCTTGTCAAACTTTTGAGGATTTGTCCACAGCAAACCAGCGTATCTCTTCTTGTTAATCAGCAGATATGGAAAATAGACCTTCTCAAACTCCAATTTGATGGGCTTTACGACAATGAACACAATCAAGAAACAGAGAGCGATTAAGCCTGTTATAATTTGTTTTCACGAAATCACATAATCTTGCACATCTACCCCCAATTAATCACTCACTTGAGTAAAAGCTTTGCTAATATGCTCTGCAGCTTCCCTCCCCAAGGCCATTGCAGCTTCGACATCTGATACTCCAAATTGCACCATGACTGAATCTGTGTCTCCATAAATGACCTAATACATCATTGTAAGTCAAATTCAAGGAATCTAAGAGCAGACTTATGCTCCACTCAGTCCTTTCAGGGCAACTGAATGATTAATTGAAATTGTACCTCTGCATTGTAATCATACCCTCCCAATGTTGTGTATTTATCTTCCACAAGTTTCTTCGTTTGTTCAATCATCTGACGACCTTCGAAAAGAAGATACAAATCCGTCAGAATAAACTTAAAAGATAAGTCTCTAGAAACTTGCAGTACTCACAAATGAAATACCATAGCTAGTTACACTTGAGGATATTTCTAAGCATGGTAACTGCCCATTAGTGGCTCCTGTAAACCCGTAGACAGAATTTGCACTGATCTGAGACAGCAACAGGAAATACATGTAAGAGAACAATTCACAAAGAAAATATAGTATAAGAGATTCCGCACATTCTAATCATTTCTCGGAATGACCACGTCAAATAAATGGCAATAAGAAATTCACCTTTAAGGCCAACTGTCTACCATCTAAAACAGCCCTTTCAAATGGATCCTTAGCCTCCTGAATAAGACAATACCAGTTTCAGTAGCAGTATTATCGGCTGTATACAGATATGCACATACTGCAAGAGTTTCTTCCAAACTAAACATTCAGTTACCTTTAAATCTGCTTTTGCTCTTTTACGGGCAGTAATAAGCTCTTCAAGAATTTCCGGAAGTATACCCTGAAGTAAATTATTTTTTTTAGTTTATAAACTGCTGTATTCCTTGAAATGATTACTTGGTTCTATTTCCTGGAAGAAAAAAATATTCAACAGAATTCGAGGTACTTGAGGATAATTAATCCCAACTAAACACGACAACCTTTTGCAAACTTTGCTTAACAAATGTTTCCCCTGAAGGAGTTCTATTGACATGTTCAGGTGGAAGATTCAGTTTGCGTACATCTTCAGGTGTCACCTGCAAAGACATGAACATGGAAACAATGCTCCAAAATCCATAAGGTGTATATAAACAATATATGCAAACATAAACATAAGTTAAAAACAAAATATCAAAGAATTACCAAGGTGCAGTAGCACAGATTATATGCCATCATAATTGACGGGTACAGTGACGCAAAATCCAAAGTTGCAATTGGCTTTTCATAGAAACCTGTTCTTGCTTCCAAAACCTGATTAACATTGGAAACATTCAGAACAACAGACATGTCTGAATAGTGGAACCAATATAAATGAGGGCGGAAAGAGCTGTTATAACCATAAATCACCAACTTACAGTTGCACCTTCAAAAGTTCCTTGTTCGGACCCTGACTGTTTAGCATTTGGAAGAACCAGATTCTTCTGTTTAGCTTTCCTAAGAAGTTGAGATAGAACCTGAAAGAATGTTGCAACACAAGATATCAGGCACCTCAATAAACTGAAGTACTTATCCAAAAACTATTCGTTAAGAACTACCTTGATACTCTGTCCCCTAGCAAGAAGAAAGGAAATAGGGACACCAGTTACACGAGCCATTTCAATATAGTTGTATATAAACATCAGTTTGTCCAGAAGCCTCTGAGGGAGATATGCATCCTGTAATAGCAAGAGGATTGTGGTCAAGTTGTACCTTCCCATAAGATTCAAATGGTGAACTGTTAACAGAGAAATAAATAAATTGAAACCAAAATTAATGAAACCACCTAGTTTCTGCAATAATAAAACGATCCATAGAGCAAAAGCATATATTTGATGAACTATGAAACACAATTGAGGTTACTATAGTATTATCCAAATATTTAACTTATAGTTTCTGAACATACTTCCACTATTATACATTGTTCCATGAGTCACTAATATCGCCAACTACTGCCAAAAGTCCTAAGAACCTACCTCACATCCAGCATGCTCAAAACTCATAAAAGGAGACAGGTGCAACCAATATGAACCCAAAGAGCATCAGGGAGGTTCAGGATTAGATAAGGCTTCTCACAATGTCCTTATCTACATGGGTTTCTCTAGCCACACATACACAAACATATGCAGAGAAAACAAAAAAATTCCTTAACAAACACATCATTTTTCATCTTTAACATTAGAAAGGGTGGGACTCTTGACAACGTGCAATAGGACCTCTAGCTAACAAACCTGATAGCTAGTTCAAACAATTCAAATTTATCTAATAACAGGCTATGTAACAAGACAGAATCAGCAGTACTCCAGAATAAACAGAAGAGGGTACGGTACCTTCAAACAATAAACAGCAAGACGCCTCCTGGTTTCCGCATTGCCATTCTGGAGATCGGTTATTATAGAATGGTGGACATCCTCTTTCTGAAGAAGACAACCAGGTTAACTATAAAGTACGATAGAACGAACGTAAAATTCTATGCATAATTACTCGGTTTCACTTCACCTGCTCAGAGAGAAAGTGAGCTGAGACAGAATTCAGTGAATAAGAACTTAATTTGTAGTCTCTATGTATTGCCTACAATAATAAAAGACAAATTAGGTTGATGTCTTTGCAATGGACAACAAACAAACAATCCAAGAATGACTTAACGAAGATGAATTTGTGAAGGGAAGAAACCTGGATAAGGTCAAACTGAAATCGTCCTTCAATTGTGGTCTCTTTACTTTCCCTTATTCCTTGTTGTCTGGAACATGGAACGTATTATTATGGGAGGCAATATATCATTTCAAGATGCGAGAGAAGAGAACTCATAAGCCACCAGAAAATGAAGCATAACAAAAATTTAAGGAGAAAGCGATGGCAGTGTGCAACAATCATTTCCTACATCACCTTGATGAAAATGTTGAGTCCCTGACCCGGACCCTACTGTTCTTTACACGACCAAGAAGAGGAAAGTCCTCTATTCCCAACGTCGCAGCTCTCTAAGAATCCGAAAAAAGAATATTTTCTAGGTAAAATGTCCGTCACATATACATGTATCCTACAGTGCAGCGGAGCATTGAAACTAACACATATAGAATGCTATCAGAATGAAAAGCAGGCTTCTATAAACCAGAGATGAAAATGATCCTTCACTGAAAGTTTTAGTTAATGTTAAAGTACCTCAATCAGATAAGGCAGATCGAATTTGCAGATGTTATAACCAATGATGACATCAGGATCAGCATCACGAATCAAATCCTGCAGCCAATGGATAGTACACATCAGCAGGAAACATGTTTTATCAAGCGCTCCAGAAAATTGCAGTGGCAACATAAAGTTTATTAAATCCTTCACCGAGTCCTCCCAAATTTAATATAGGGTAAAGTGTGACAGCGCTTACTTTTGCAATTTGAGGTGCCAAAACACAGATGAAGGTAATATAATGCACAGATTACAATGTAAGAAGATAGGAGGCAAAAAACAGTACCCTCCAAGCTAGTAAGACTTCTCTTTCTGTTTCAAAAGACATGACATCTACGCCTACAATTGGAGCACATGTCTTAAGAGTCATGACGTTGCGTACAAATGGGTGATCCTCTCCCTGTAGAGTAACAAGGTTTGCTATCTACCAAAGCAATGAGTATGTCGTTAACAAAAGGGATGACAACAAAAGGCAAGGATATCAATATATATAGGTATAATACATAACAAGAAAAGCAGCTAACCTGGATTACAGGATCATGCTTAGACTCTGGAAAGTGTCCTTTACGACCTGCGCACTCAATATCGAAACTTAGTACACGGAATGGAGCCATTTTTGAGTATTCACCTTCTGCAGCATGACTGATTAAATCTGAGTACCTAAAACCCACGTTAAGGAAAGTAATGACATAAAAGAGAATATGTCACTATGTAAAAATATTCTTGCTTCGAAAACAAAATTCAGAGATCTTAGATGAGGATACAGGCAATGAAACTCCAATTGGCAGTATGACAAAGTTCTGGCATTCTTCTTATATTTCCCAGCAGGTACCTCAATCCAATTTCCTCCAACAATATTGCGATCAACCATGAAACGGAGAACAAAAAGAATATTGCTCTCATATGTTTGGAAGCTCTTCATACCCAATCCGTCAATTTGTAAGCCTCTATCAAGGATGCCTACCAACATAATAGTTGCAGTAAGATAATCAGTAAAGGATACTATACCATAAAACAACAACAATTGGGAAGCATACCGCGACAACTAGCCACCATAGTCGGCAATGCAACTGTAATCTTCAGAAAAGTTTGGGATTTTTGCTGTTGGTAATACATAATGCTTCTTTTTTGCACCATTTCTATACGACGAACATATTTCGGGACCTTGGCATTTTTATTAGCTTCCCTCATCCTTCCCTAAATGAATCAGATGAGCTTTATGCAAAACCAGAAAGGATAAACTAAAAAAAAATCTCAGAGATCTATATGGCCTAAATAGTAAATACCTCAAGAATCTGATGGAATTGAGAAATTTCATCTGGCCCCATTCCAGGAGGACAAGCAATGTAAAAGTAGGGCTCAAATCCATGAACAAAGCAACACACACTGTGACCTGACAGCATAAGAGAACAATGAGTTCATCAATCAAAGACAAATGCTACATGTCGGTGACTAAAAAATGGAGGTCTCGATCATTTTTAAACAAAGAGCAAAACAAAAATAGTTAAGACTCACCTTCTCTAGTAACCCCGAACATTCTAATGACTGGAGCTTGTCCTGAGGAACCTGGTAACAGCTCCTTATGACTCTCCGTAACAACAGTGTCAATCTCCAATTGTTGGAAAACTAACAAAATCAAAAAGAGTGGTAATTTATCAGCACTTCCCAGTCATCATAAGATGAAGAAACCCTTGAAGAAAATCTCAAATTAATAGAACTCAACTGATATTCTGCGAATTCGAGAGATAAGCGGGCGAGAGCGGAGGTCGAGCCCAAGCCAAAGACCGCGATTGACGCTCCTCGATATCCCGAAGCATTAGGGCATCCTCATCCTCTTCTCCATACAAGAGAGTTTCGTTCAAAAACACGTCTTCGTCCATAAATTCATCCTCTAGGGTTCCAATGACCGGAGATGGGGTTGGATTACCGGTGGCTCGATGCTTCCCCGCCGGTGGGGTATTCGACGGAGGAGGTCGCTTTTTGGAATTTCCGCCTCGATTCATGGCTTCAGGTGAGCGGGAAAGAAGAAGAACGTGTGAGTCAGTGAGCTCGCGAAGGTCTGAGAGAGAAGACAAATGTGAGAACAAAGACACTGCGATTCCCGCCAATTTGTAGGGCTTTTCTATTAGAGTGTCTGAGAGAGGGAGAATTTTTTTTTTTTTTCTTTATGTGAGATATTTATTTTATTTTATACACCAACCTTTGCTTATAGGTGTAAATGGTTATGAACGTAAAATTTTGTTGAATTTTTGGGTATTTTATTTTATTAGATTTTAAAATCGAATAACACATAATTTTAATTTTAAATTTTTTGTCAACAACTGAATCGACAAGATCCGATCTATAACTTAGCTCATATCCTAAAATCTCTTTTTATTCTACTAATGTAATATGAAAGAATCAAACCGGTGTCTTGAATCATTAGCTGGATCATTCTAACCACTAAAATGAGAGTAACTCGACAAATTATTTGTTATTCAAACATTCATTTGTGAATCTTTAATTTTGAAATCACCATTTATTCAAACACATCTTATAAGTTGGTTTTTTTTGTACTAGATGATCAATTCATAACATTAGTTTTTGAGTTGATTTCCCGGTTTGTCCAAACACATCTTTTTTTAAAAAAAATTTATGCTAAAATAGTTTTTAAATATAATTAGATAATAAAGTATGTATGCAAGTGGCATTTAGCCTAGTGGCAGGTGGTAAGTCCACTAAAGGTAGGCGTACTTGCATGTCTCGGGATCGAGTCCTGCCGCCTGCATTATGCAGAAACTTGACTAATGGGACGGCCAGTTGTGACTCAATGTTAACAAAAAAGACAATAAAGTGTGTATGACTTACTGGCCAAGACAAATATCATTAAAAGAAACTAATGATATGAATTGATCATCTTGTAAAAAAAAAACCAACTTATAAGATGCATTGACTATTGTGTATCAACTACAAAATATATTGAGTATAATTGTGATTAGTTTTATATGAGCACTATCCATATTTGTTGAAAGTTTTTTACAAATAATTTATTTATTATACATGTTTAGAATTATTTTTTTCTAAATTCTAAATTTTTATTTTTTATTTTTTAAAATTATGGCTATATTTTATTGAGTAAAAGTTTATAACTTACAAATTAGAAAATTATGTGTTAAATATATTACTTGGTTTGGGATCATGAGTCTGATTTGAATAAATTTCTATCTCCCTTCTTCATTGTCATTATTTGGGCATAGATATAAGTGAAAAAAATATGATGGATTGCAAGTTATCCAAAAATTGATGTCCCTAAAACTATCGATATATTTTTGTGCCTAAAATTCTTATATTCATGAGTTTTAACTTGGAACCTCGCTTGATGAGTTTTCGGTGGCTTAACCCTACTTTTAACACCCCTAACTACAATGTATAGTATACCATAATTCAATTTTTGTAAAGTGGTTCAGCTAATTTTACCAAGTTATATAATAGAGAAAATTGGGTCAAATGCCCTATTAGCTTTTGAAATAAGCCCATCTACCTTCCACATCTCCCCCTCCTGCCAAATGCCCATTACCGTCTCAGAAATAACAATTTTGTCATTCATCCTTCTCCTCTCAATCACTGAAAATGGGCATTCCATCTTTTTCTCTCCCGCCTTTTCTTCTACTCTCTTTCTCGTGATCCTCCTCTTCATCTCCCTTCGCCTTTTGGATTTCGTAATTTTTCTTGTGTTTTTTTGGGCTCATTGTAAATTGCTTATACTTCTGGGTAAATCCTCATATTTTTCTTCCTGAAATTTATATCTGTCTTTTTCCTTGTCATTTAGTTGTTCTATTCATGGTGTCAAGGTTTTGTAGAATTGCAGGAACTGTTGTCAAGTTTTTGCTTGTTTGTTTGTTTTCGTTTTCTGTTATAGTTTTTACCATCGTTTGCTCTGTCATCTCCTCTGGTTTTCAAAACCTCAGATTATGTGTTTTTGATTCATGGACATGGTCTTTCATTTAGTCGATGTGGACCAGTAATCTGTTTTCAAATTTTTGCTTGTTTGTTTGCTTTTGTTTTTCTGTTATAGTTTTGACCTTTGTTTGCTTTGTCATCTCCTCTGGTTCTCGAAACCCCAGATTCTGTGTTTTTGATTCATGGACATGGTCTTT
>OVBA01006330.1:0-17308 GCA_900406435.1 Lepidium aucheri
AGCCTTATAAATTATATAAGCTCTATTTTAAAGTCTTATAAATTTTATATGATCTCTTAAAAAGTCCTATAAATTTTTATAAGCTCTCTAATAAAGTCCTATAAATTTTTATAAGCTCTCTTATAAATTTTTGTAAATACCTTATAAAATTTTATAAGCACCTTATAAATTTTGTATGAACACCTTACAAATTTTATAAGTTATCTTATAAAATCTTATAAATTATATAAGTTCAATCATAAAGCTTATAAATCCTTATAAATTTTATAAACTATCTTATAAAGCCTTATAAATTTTATAAGCTCTCTTACAAAAAAATTTTATAAACTCCCTTATAAACTTTTTTTGGCGGGAAATTTTTTTCATTAAGCGGAAAAAGTTTGTAGGAAATTTTTTTTCTTGGCGGGAAAAAAAAACTTTTGGTAGGAAAAAAAATTTTTTTGGCGGGAAAATTTTTTTTGGCGGGAAAAAGTTTGTAAAAATATATAAAAATAATAACATAAGGGTATTTTGGTTATTTTTCCACAATGAGGGGCATTTTTTGAAAATATCCAAAAATAAGGGCAGTGATGTAAATGTCCTCCTTTGAGGGGCATTTTTGCAATTCTCCCTAAATATTTATATAAATAATATAATTATTCATCAAAAATTGTTAAAAATAAAATTATTAGGCTTAAATTTTAAATTTTAAAAATAAAAGGTAATAATGATAAATTAAAAGGGAGAATTGCAAAAATGTCTCTCAAAGGAGGACATTTTCATCACTGCCCTCATTTTTTGGACATTTTCAAAAAATGTCTCTCATTATGGAAAAATTACCAAAGTACCCTTATGTTATTATTTTTATATACTTTTACAAACTTTTTTCCCGCCAAAAAAATGTTCCGCCAAAAAAAAAAATTTCCGCCAAAAAAAATTTGCCGCCAAAATTTTTTCCGCTTTACGAAAATATTTTCCCACCAAAAAAATGTATAAGAGAGTTTATAAATTTTTTTCTAAGAGAGCTTATAAAATTTATAAAGTTTTATAAGAGACCTTTTAAAATTTATAAGTGTTTATGATAGAGTTTATATAATTTATAAAGTTTTATAAGATAACTTACAAAATTTATAAGGTGTTAATAAAAAATTTATAAGGTGCTTATAAAATTTTATAAAGTATTTACAAAAATTATAAGAGACCTTATAAAATTTATAAGGTGTTTATAAAAAATTTATAACGTGTTTATCAAAATTTATAAGGTTTTATAAGAGAGCTTATAAAATTTATAAGGTGTTTATGAAAAATTTATAAGGTGTTTATAAAAATTTTGTAAAAATTTATAAGCGCACTTATAAAAAAACTTTGACGGAAAACTTTTTTTTTTGGCGGAAATTTTTTTTTTCTGTAAAGTTTTATTTTTCGAAAGTTCATAAAAAAAAATTTTTTGGCAGGAATTTTTTTTTTTGCGAGAAAAATTTGTAATAATTCTATTAAGTACATTTTAGTCATTTTTGTATTAATGAGGGACATTTCTGAAATGATAAATGTCAAATGGCAGTTTTAAAAAGAAATACACTAAAATAAGTTATTTTTATTAATTACACATATACTTCTTATAAAATAAGTTATGTTTGCTCTAATATTTTAAATCAAAATATAATTGTTTCTCTTTATACTATTATTAGATAAAAGAGAATCCAGTTGTAAAAAAATTACATTTCTAAATCTTATGCATAAAATATTAATGGATAAATAAAAAATAAAAAATTTACATTTTATATATTAAAGCATGAGACACTTTCATTTTGACCGTGTTATAAAATATAGAATAAAATTAATCTAAGTTTTATAACAATCCTTAAAATTAGGCTTAATGTAGGTTTTGTTACAGATTTTATACAAAATTTAAAGTTAATAAATATTTAATGAATTATTAATTTTAAAAAACTAAAATTTAATTAAAATATATCGGTTCTTGATTCGGTTTTGGTACGGGGTTGGATTTGATTTTTTGGATACATAGATTTAGGACACATTCTGGTATTTTGTCGGATTCGGTTTATTTAATTTGGTATTTTGGTTATATTAGTTTAAAACTTGTTCAAATACTTTTATTTTTTTCGGATAGAGTTTGTTTTGGTAGATCGAGTTTGGATTTGAGTATTTTTTATATAAAAATACAAAATTCAAAAAGTTTAATAGACAAAATCGACAAGATAAACTTTGGTTCTTGATTTGGTTTGTTTTCGGGTTTGAGTTCGAATTTTTTGGTTATATAGATTTAGGACTTGTTTGAGTATTTTCAGGTTTAATTTCTCTAATTTGGATCAATTTTGGTTCAAATTTTGGACTCTAAAACAACATCTCAAAAACAATATCCCATAATATCAACATGGGTCTAACAATCTAAATGAACACAGTTTAAAAAAAACAATCAAAATAATCATATCCCGCGTTTTAATACGGGTATAATCCTAATTTAAATTAAATGACGGTGTAGGTTACTCTTCAACGAATGTCTCTGATATTGGTTCTACGTTGAAGCGATTTAATTCTATGGTGGAAGAATTTTCTGGCGACATCGCCAGGTATATTCCAGCACCTCTTGCCGAGTTTATGGTCATACTAATATATGTTCTTAATTATGTGATTGTTTTTGAAAGTCAGTTTGGTCGACTATGGGCGTCCCAAAGATTAATACAAATCTGAAAAGAAGATGGGGAGGCCAATATAAAACGAATCTGAAGATCAAATCAACAACAAGCATGGATTTTTACTACAATCAAGGATAATCATATTTTTTTATTGATGAGAATTCTGACTAAATCGAAAGTTTTATGATGTAACAGAAGGATTGTATTTTTTGGCTTTTGAATGCGTAACAGGAAAAAGATAAGCAAAAAGGCCACATTAGATTGAGGGATAAGACGAAGACAATTAAGCATATTATGGATAATGAAGAGCCTAAACTTCCTTGCTATTTCGTTATAGTTTTCGTTAAATGTAACAATTATCTCATGTCCAATATTGTTTTCTTTGATTCCTATTAATAAAATATATGATTCCGATGAAAAAACTATATATATATATATATACTATTGGAAGTAGGTCCGAGATCCTATTTGGTTTACAAACATCAATCAAGTCGTAAACTTGACAAACTAATCGAAATCTCATCTCGTCAATTCAAACATCAACTCGGACGAATTCCTCATAGGGAACTCGTCATGTTTCATAATAAGACAAACTCGGCTGACACTTCATCAAGAAGAAATAAAAATATTCCTATTCCAATTTAGAATATTTCCAAAAATCTCGGAAGTATATTTTAGATAAGCTCGAATCTCAACAGAAATGTTATATTTCCAATTTTCGATTTGGTTGTAACCACCTCTATGCTATATAAGTAGAGAAGGAGGTTTCCATAAAGAGACCAAGTTATAAAAGAATTCATACAAGCAATACATAGTAACTAGGCGTTTTTACCCTCAACGTTTTCCTTTTCATCCTTAAAGAATAGAATCTTTGTCCATCTTCTCTCATAATACTCTGAGTTGGATTTAAACCCTTTGTGCTAAATCCTACTCGAACAATTTACATCGTCTATGGGGAAGACATCGAAAGATCTCTTACGCAGAAGGAAGTAAGGAAAACAGCCACCACAGCAATGTCAGGAGAAAACGATACAGTTAACTCACCGGTAGGGCGCATCAACAACCCACCTCTAGAGTAACTTAACCTAACTTGCAACTCAGCACCGATCAGGATCAGATAGTGGAAAACAACCACAAATAATCTCGTGAAGGTTTAAACCTTCCAGGACCACCAGCTGAGCCACCATCATTCACGGTAATACTGCAAAATCTGCTAGCAAAGTTGGAGGCGGAAAAACAGAGAAACAACAAGCGTTTCGATCGAATCAAAGCGATAGCTGGGTGAATGGGACCTGCCACTTACCTGCACAAGGGAACATACCTCCTATAGAAGTTTTCGCCAGCGTGCAGAGGAATCTATTCAACAAAACACCAAGTTCGTAGATGACTACCGCAATTAGAAAGGGTCATGTTCCTACACCACATTTCCCTATGCCGTGACCCATTCCGGCAATGTTAGACGCAACAACCATCTTAGGGATGCGATCACAGTTCCATCAAGCAACTATTTTGGCACCACAAATTGGGTGAATTCTAGCCCATGCTCACAACTCACCATTCTCGTAAGGATTAAGAAGGGTTTTGGTGAATTGTGGATCAAGACTACAGTGCCCTACATACGCTAGAATAACGGATCTGTTGGAATTTTTAAGCGCCTTTAACATCATGATGGGTGAGACAAACTACCATCCGGAACAAGAGGATGCAACATGCTGTCAACTTTTGCTAAAGATCTTATTGGAGATGCACTAGTCTAGTTCATAAAACTCACAATTGGGTTAATTGAGAGCTTCTACTAGTTAGCTAAGTTATTCAAGAAACAATACGCTATATTCGTCAATAAGGACACTTCAGCGGTAGAACTGCGATCCTTGAAACAAGGGTATGATGAGTCATTTACATCCTACCTCACGCGATTCAAAAAGATAATGACCTGGGCTAAAGTAAGTGACGACATCGTAAAAGAGTTCTAAAGAAACGGAATGGTCAGCGACGAAGCACTAAAAAGAGATTTCTATGTAAATAGACGAGCAACAATCTTAGATGTTTTATGCATGGCGGCCAGGCATGCCGAGAATCTCGAGGAACAAAATTTTTTGACTAAAATGCAGAAGGCATCAAAAGTTCTTGAAGCTAGAGGACCAAAAGAAGAATATCAAAAACCAAGACAACACTACAATAAAGGAAAACAGCACATGTCTGCAGCGTTTCAAGTTGGGGAACGGGGAGTCTAGCTAAGAAGCAATTGGACAAGATGTGGAATAATACTTACAATTTTAGTGAGTATTGTGCCTTCTATAACTGAGTTGGACATCCGACATCAAAGTGCAAACAGCTGCAAGAACTCCTCACTAAAAAATTAAGCAAAGGAGAAGTGAACATTTATGAAGAAGAAACACAGCTATTCCAAATGCAAAACGGAAAGAAGTCAAATTGCAAGACGCAGCCAACAAACCGGCAAATCAAGAAGACAACGCACCTGACAAAACAAAGCTAGTAAGAAATGAAATCAATATCCCCGAGTTAGGACCAGCAAACAGATGTGAACGTTATCATGAGAGGTTTACACTTGTGCAATGATACTATACAGTCAATCAAAAAGTATGATGTAAAGTCATAGCTGCGCTCAATTCCAAAGCCTCATCTACAGGAGAATATTTGAAGTCGGTCGATGCAGAAATAAACTTCTCTGCGGAGGACATGGAAGGAATAAGTTTCCCATATAATTATCAACACAGGAAGCTCAATGGATCTAATATTCAAATAAAGAATCGATAAGATGGGACTCCTTGACGTAAAGCTCAAACTGGTGGATAGAACCCTGACCGCTTTTGATGGAAGATTGATCCATGCGATAGGAACGGTCAAATTGTTGATTTGTATCGCAGGAATCACAAGATTGATCAAACTCTTAGTAGTTGACAAACCTCTGATTTATAATATTATTCTTGGAACCTCGTGGACCTACGCAATGAAAGCCATTCCTTCGAACTATCATCAATGTATAAAAAATCTAACTGACATTGGAGTCTACACACTTTGAGACGACCAGAAGATGTCACAAACATGTTTTTATTACCGAGTTAAAATTATGTAACAAGTCATGCATGATAACAGTTTCCATCAATAGTATGACTATCTCAGAACCTCCTTCACCCGAGAAGCCAGATAGGTCAACGATATAGTTAGTTAACATCAACTTGACAGATTCCGCAAAATGCATCAACATTGGTGTAAACTTGGATAAGGATATTCGAGAAAAAATAATTTGACTTTTAGAAGAAAATGTCAAAACCTTTGTGTGGTCACTAAATGATATGCCTAGAATCAATCCAAAGGTAGCAAGCAATAAACTAAACGTTGATCCAACATATAAGCCCATCACGCAGAAAAGGTGAAAATTAGTTCCAGAGTGAACAAAATCAATAATCAATGAAGTTAAAAAGTAGAACGATGCACGATATATTGTTGAATTTCAGTATCCCGAGTGGTTGGCTAACCCAGTCGTGGTCTCGAAGAAGAACGGTAAATAGCGGGTTTTTGTTGATTTTACAGATTTGAACAGAGCTTGCCCAAAGGACAGCTTCCCTCAACCAAACATCGACTGAATCGTTGAAGCTACATTAGGAAATGAACTCCTCTAGTTCATGGATGTACTCTCTGAATATAATCAGATCAGTATGCATCTTGAAGATAGAGAGAAGACTTCATTTATAATCAAGAGAGGAATGTATTGCTAAAAAGTCATACCATTCGGGTTGAAGAATATAGGTGTGACATGCCTGCAACTCGTCAACAAGATGTTTTTCGATCAATTTGCCAAACAATGGAAGTCTATATTGATGATATGTTGGTCAAGTCTAGAAAGGTAGAAGACCATGTGGATCATCTAGCACGATGCTTCAGGAAACTAAACGAATATTCAATGAAACTCAACCCAGGAAAATACTCCTGTAGAGTAACATCAAGCGAATTTCTAAGCTACATAGTTACGCAAAGAGGAATCAAAGCAGATTAGGGCATTTCAGGAATTACCTTCACCAAAAAACATATGAGAAGTCCAAAGGCTCACTCGAAAAATTGCCACATTGAACCGATTCATCTTGCGCTTGGCCGATAAATGTCTTCTCTTCTACCAACTCCTTTGAGGGAATAAAAATTTCAAGTGCCGATCTTAGCAAAACCCGAAGCAGTTCCTAGTTAGAAAAGACCAAGGAATTCAACATCTAATCTTCTACATCAGCAAATCTTGAAACGGAGCAAAATCCTGATATCTATCTACCAAAAAATTGGCCTAAGCGGTTGTCGTGTCGGCAAGAAAATTAAGACTGTATATTCAATCTCATACAATCATCGTTCTTGCCAACCATCCGCTACGGATGATACTGCACAGTCCAAATCAGCTGGAAAGATTACCTAGGTGGCAATAGAACTCAGTGAGTATGATATCAAGTACAAAGGAAGAACTAGCGCAAAACTACAAGTATTGGTAGATTTTCTGATCGAACTAGTTGCCGAGTTAGAACTGGAGGAATCGGATGAGAATCTGCAAACTTGGAACCTCTTCATCAACAGATCATCTTCGCAACATGGCTCTGGAGTCAGGATCCGTTTAGAAAGCCCAACTAGAGAAATCTTGGAACAGTTATTCCGTCTAGCTTTTCCAGCATCTAACAACAAAGCTGAGTACAAAGCTTTAATTATCGGAATCCGACTTGCAAAGGAAATCGGTGCAACTCGGATTAAGTGTTATTTTGATTTGAAACTAGTATTCAACCATTTTAATGGCGGTTATGATACAAAGAACGATCGAATGTAAGCCTAGTTGAGAGTAGTCAAGGACCTATCTAAGGAACTGATGTTCAAGATCAACAAAATCCCGCAAGCAGAGAATACTTTAGCTGATGGATTAGCAGCTTTACCATCGACAACCGACCTGGTTCATAGAAGGATAATCACAATAGAAAGTCTTAACAAACCAAGCATTAAATTACCAAAAGGAGACTTTACCATCGTCTTGACAATCACCAATATGCCAGAAGAATCTGATATAACAAGTCTCAAACCCGACCATCCCATTCGGACAGTTCTTGATTCGAGAGATGAGACCTTGGCATACATCTTGGAAGGTGAAAACCCAGACAATAGATGGACAACAAGGCAACTAAAGGCACGATGTGCTTACTACGTTCAACTTGACGACAAGCTATACCACATAAGTACAAATGGAACTTTGCTTACTTGCATTCACGGTAACAAAATGAGAATGATGATGAAAGATACACTTGAAGGAGCCCGTGGAAACCATTTGGGTTGACGATCGTTGATGTAGAAAACTCAAACTCTCGGATACTATTAGCCCACAATGGCTTATGATTATGAACGGTACGCGGCAAAGTCCAAAAATTGCCAACAACATGGACCCCTCATTCATGCGCCAACCGAGGAGTTGACATCATTCATCATGCCTTACCCGTTCATGTGCTGGGCGATGGACATAGTCAGGTCTCTGCCCTCTTCATGGCAAAAATGGTTCATGCTTGTCATGAACGACTACATTTCCAAATGGATCAAAACAGAAGCTTACTCTCAGATCAAAGAGAAAGATGTCGTCAAGTTTGTCTAGAATAACATTATTTGTTGTCACTGGCTACCCTATGAAATTGTCGTGTATAATGAGTCCCAATTTATTTCGGCCAAGTTTACAAACTTATACACTAAGTGGGACATAAAAATTAGCAACTCAACACTACATAACCCACTTGGAAAAGGACAAGCTGAAGCTACCAATAAAAAAGTTTCAGATGGACTCAAGAAGCGCCTCGAAGAAAAGAAGGGATGTTGGGCAGACGAGTTAGATGGCGTACTTTGGTCAATTCGGACAACTCCGAGAGTCAACAGGTCGAACTCATTTCTTTCTGTTTCATGGGATGGAATCGCTCCCGTAGAAGCAAGCAAGTCAAATTTATGAAGGATGCATTATTTAGCAATGAAGACTCAGACGGCGATGCAATAGAAACCAACCTAGATGAGTTCGAGGAAATACGAGACAACAATTTGCTCTGTGTATAGAATTATCAGTAGTAGGCCGTAAAATATTATAACAAGAAAGTATAAGGCATGCATTTCAGGGAAGGGGACCTCGTGCTCCTCAAAGTCTTTGAGAACACAGCTGAACTCCAATTGGGAAAGACCGTACCTAATTTGCAAAGTTATGAAACCCAAAGTATACGAACTCGCCTCAATGGATGGGGAAATGATTTTACTAAGCTTGAATTCCATCAACTTAAAGCACTACTATTACTGAAGTCACACCATCTCGATGCCTCTCGCATCATTCCTCTATGAGTCTCTAAATTCTTAACTATGTAATCAGAACTACATCTTGGCTTGATCCTTGCGGGGTACGTAGATAGCCTTCGGGTGTATCTAAAACATAATAAAACTTTTATAGTATCTCTAATTCAGAAAAAGAAGAAGCAATATCTACATATTCCATAAAGGCCAAGACCCTATTCTCCAAGCTGAGTCTTAAAATCTCACCGAGTTTAAAAACTCGCAAAAATTCCATCGAGTCTCAAAACTCTTGAAATGTCGAGACACTACTATCTAAGCCAAGTCTTAAAATCTCGCTGAGCCCAATCTCGCAAAACTTTTCTCGAGTCTTAAAACCTTGACGACTGAGATCCTACACTCTAACCCCAGTCTTAAAACCTTGCACAACTTAAGCCAAGTCTTAAAATCTCGCCGAGTCCTAAAATCTCTCTCGAATCAAGCCGAATCCAAATCCCGCTGAGTCTTAAAATCTTGCTCGTATTAAGCCGAGTCTAAAAACTTCCCACAACCAAAAAAGAGTCTTAAAATCTTGTCGAGTCTTAAAATCTTGGTCATACTAAGCCGAATCTTAAAATCTCATTGAGTATAACTTGCAAAAAAGAGCTTACGGGATTAACCCCTTAAAGGCCAAAAGAAAAGGGCATATCCCTAAAATGCTCGAGGTCTAGTTATCTTATGATGCAACCTAGCTCTCACATTATAAGTCGTGTCTTAAGATCTCGCCGAGCCAAATCTTGCAAACTTAAAATGAAATCTAATTCTCACACTTTAAACCAAGACCAAGCTCTCAAAAAAGACGATATCTAATTCTAACACTTAAATCGAGTCCAAGTTTATGCCAATGAAGATATCTTATTCTCACACTTAAACCAAGACCAAGTTCTTGTCAAAGAGGAGATCTAATTCTCACACTTAAAATGAGACTTGAAATCTCGCTTGACTAAGGTCAAAACCTAGTTTTGACAAAGAAAACTGATCCTAGTATCTCGACATTTTAAGTCAAAGGCTTTATTGAGTCCGAGACTTGGCTTTGCACAAAGTTCTAAACTAGAAGTTGAAATTCATTCACTAAAGCTTGGGTTAAACTTCATCTACATCAAATAACAAAGGCAAAAATAGTCGAATTCATATTATATTCATTTTACAAAAAAAATTTTACAACATCTCAGCAAAGGAATCAAGTTGCATGATCATTACAGAATATTCGAGAAGAAGATTTTTCCTTACTTAAAAGAAAATGGAGAGCTAGAAGCTTTCTTAGAGGCAGACTTTTCATTCCTTCTATTTCAGTCTTCCGAGACAGCAACTACCAAACTGATAAAAGATGCACTTCTATGAATCAAGTCTCACCATGAATGACAGAAGGATGACCAATCTTAAAAACAAGGATGACCAAGTCATCAGGAACAAGCATCGTCAAGGTCTCTTTCTCGACAATCTCCTTGAACTTGTTTAACTCGACATTTACATGTTAAATGAGCACCCTAAGGACCACTTATGTTTTGGCACAACAACGACTGAAGGACGTTGCTCAAACCTTTGTGCTGAGCGAATAAGAAACGAGCATCCAAGTTGGAATCGAGGTTAGTAAACCAAGCAGTGATCCTCTTAAAGCCAACAAAGAGCCGAGTAGACAAGTTTTGAAAATCTTCAACTTCTTTGACGGTGTCAGTAGTTGGAAGATGAACATCATTCCGAGGAGGAGTAATAGTATTACTAAGTTGGTCAACAATAGCCTCAGAAAGAGATTCGTCGAGAATGGCGTCAAGACCATCTATAACGTTAGGCATGTTAAAATCATCCAAACCCATTTTGAGATTAGTATAAACAAAAATTTATATACTCAAAACTCCAAAGAAGGTAAAAGTAAAAGAATGAAGATAAAAAACGATGAACAAAGCGCAATATTTATAGCAATTTATCAAAAGTCGATATGTCGAGTAATGATGACCTACGATTAGACCTAGTGTGCCGCAAAGGAAACCAATAATAGAATGACACATGGAACAAAGATTCTAGAAGCCGATCATTTTTTGACTCATTAATTTCAATTAAATCTTCCAAGTCTGGGGGGACAATTATTGGAGATGGTTTCAAGATCCTGGTCCAGTCCACGAACAACAATCAAGTCATAAACTTAGTAAACTAATCAAAAAGTCATCTCCTTAATTCAAACATTAACTTCTGAGAATCCTCGTTAGGATTAGCTCGAGATTTCTCACAATCCAGTAAGATGCAGTTCAAGTGAACAATGAGCAAATCAAAGGAAAAAATGAAAAGTCATAAAGAACAATCATAATAAAGATAATGGAACTAATCCAACAGGCGAGAGGTATCGAAAATTGAAAAGTAAGTAAGCTATCTTCTTATTCTCGTCCCTATTTTGCATCTGGTTGGGAGGAGGAATACGATCTAGAGTAGTCCGGATCTGGTGCCTAAGATCATCACATTGGACTCAAAATACTATACTAGTATGGTTTTGGTTGAACTGAAAGTAGGAGACAGCCTTTTTCCTACCTTGTGAGGCAGTATTAGAAGAGGGACTCTCTGCTACTACAAGCGCAGTAGATGACTTGTCCCCTCTTGATCCCACTTTCGCTTTCTTGAAAGGTTCACTCACGGTTAGAGCCTGCTGCGAACTTAGTTATGGTGTCGACATGAACATGAGCAATACTAGAGTCGTTTACTCCAACAAAGTTAGTAGTTGGAAGATGAAAATCATTCTGAGGATAAGAAGGAATATTGCTAAGTTGGTCAACAATAGCCTCGAAAAGATATTCATCAAGAATGGCGTCAAGACCATCTATAATGTTAGGCTTTTTAAAACCATCCAAACCCATTTTGAGATTAGTATAAACCAAAAGTTATATACTCAGTACTTGGAAGAAGGTAAAAGTAAAAGAATAAAAATAAAAAAGTGATGAACAAAGTGCAGTATTTATAGAAATTTACCATAAGTCGATACATCGTGTAATGATGACCTACGAGTAAACCTAGTGTGCTGCATAAAGAACCAACAATATAATGATACGTGAACCAAAGATTCCACAAGACGGTCATTTTTCTGACTCAAAAAGTTCAAGAAAATCTTCCGAGTCTTGGGAGGGATAATAGTTGGAGATGGATTCGAGATACTACTTCAGTCCACGAATAGCAATCAAGTTGTAAACTCAATGAACTAATCAAAAAGCCATCTCGTCAATTCAACCATAAATTTCCGAGTAACCTCCTTAGGATGAACCGGAGATTTCTCACGATCTAGTAAGATGCAGTTCAAGTGAGCAAATCAAATGAAACGTCACAAAGAACAATCATAATAAAGATAATGGAACTAATCCAACATGGGAGAAGTATCGAACCTTGAAAAGTAAGTAAGCTGCCTCCCCATACTCGTCCCTATTGTGCATCTGGTCGGGAGGAAGAAGAAACTCTAGAGTAGTATTGATCTGGCACCTAAGATTAGCACATCTGACGCAGAACAATAAAACTTCTACCATACTAGTATAGTTAGGGGTGAACCAAAAGTTGGAAACAGCCCTTTTCCAACCATCTGAGGCAGTATTAGAAGGATTGTCCACAACTACAAGTGCCATAGACAACTTGTCCTCTCACGATCCCACCTTAGCTTTCTTGAAACGTCATTCACGGTCAGAGCCGGCTGCAGACTTAGCTATGGTGCCGACATGAACATGAGTAATACTAGAGTTGTTTACTCCAACAACATCAGTAGTTGGAAGATCAACATCGATCCAAAGATGAGAAAGAATATTACTAAGTTGGTCAACAATAGCCTAGGAAAGAGATTTGTCGAGAATGGTGTCAGGACCATCTATAACGTTAGGTATGTTAAAATAATCCAAACCCATCTTGAGATTAGAATAAACAAAATGTTATCTACTTGATATCCGAAAAAGGTAAAAGTAAAAGAATGAAGATAAAAAAGTGATAAACAAAGTTGAGTATTTATAGAAATTTATCATAAGTTGATACGTCGCAAAATGATGACCTACAAGTAGACCTAGTGCACCGCAAAGAGAACCAATAATAGAATGACACTTGAACCAAAGATTCCAGAAGCCGGTCATATTTCTGACTCGGAAACTTCAAAAAAATCTTCCGATTCTCCTCATACTTGTCCCTATTGTGTATCTGGTCATGAGTAGGAAGAAGCTCTAGAGTATTCCTGATTTGGCGCATAAGATCAGCACATTCGAAGCAGAACTGTAAAACTGGTGTTGTGGGTGAACTGAAAGTTGGCGACAACCCTTTTCCTACCCTATGAGGCAGTCTCAGAAGAAGGACTTTCTGCAACTACAAGCAAAGTAGACGACATGTCCTGTCTTGATCCCACCTTAGTTTTCTTAAAAGGTTGTTCATGGTCAGAGTCGGCTACTGACTTAGCTGTGTGTCGGCAGGAACAAGAGAAATAGTAGAGTCATTTACTCCAACATCATCAATAGTTAAAAGATGAAGATCATTCCGAGGATGAGAAGGAATATTACTAAGTTCGTCAACAATAGCCTAAGAAAGATATTTGTCGAGAATGGCACCAAGACCATCTATAACGTTAATCATGTTAAAATCATCCAAACCCAATTGAGATTAGTATAAACAAAAAGTTATTTACTCGGTACTCGGAAGAAGACAAAAGTAAAAGAATGAAGATAAAAAAGTGATATACAAAGCGCAATATTTATAGAAATTTACCAAAAACTGATACATCATGTAATGATGATCTACGAGTAGACCTAGTGTGACGTGAAGAGAACTAATAATAGAATGCCACGTGGACCGAAGATTCTAGAAAACAGTCATTTTTCTGACTCGGAAACTTCAAGATAATCTTCCAAGTCTTGGGGGGGGACAATTGTTGGAAGCGGATCCGAGATCCTACTTCCATCCACAAACAACAATCAAGTCACAAACTCGGTAAACTAATCGAAAAGTCATCTCGTCAATTGAAACATCAACTTCCAAGTATCCTCCTTAGGATAAGTCCGAGATTTGTCACGATCCGGTAAGATGCAGTTCAAGTCAGCAGTGAGCTAACCAAAGGAAATAATGAAACATCACAAAGAACCATCATAATAAAGATAATGGAACTAATCCAACATGCGAGAAATATCGAAACTTGAAAAGTAAATAAGTTGTTTCCTCATACTCGTACCTATTGTGTATCTGATCGGGAAGAGGAAGAAGCTCTAGAGTAGTCCTGATATGTGGCATAAGATCATCATATTCGACACGAAACGATAAAACTTGTGTCATACTAGTATGGTTGTGGGTGAACCGAAAGTCCGCGATAGCCGTTTTCCTACCCTTTGAGGCAGTCTCAGAAGAAGGACCCTCCTCAATTCCAAGTGCAGTAGACGACTTGTTTCCTCTTGATCCTACCTTTGCTTTCTTGAAAGGTCGTTCACTATCAAAGCTAGCTTCAGACTTAGCTGTGGTGCCGGCAGGAACAAGAGCAATACTAGGGTTGTTTACTCCAATAGCGTCAGTAGTTGGGAGACAAACATCGTTCCGAGGATGAGAAGGAATATTTCTAAGTTGGTAACCAATAGCTTTGGAAAGAAATTTCTCAAGAATGGCGTCAAGACCATCTATAACATTAGGCATGTTAAAATTATCCAAACCAGTTTTGAGATTAGTATAAACAAAACATTATCTACATGGTACTCGGAAGAAGGTAAAAGTAAAAGAATGAAGATAAAAAAGTGATGAACAAAGCACAGTATTTATAGAGATTGACCGGAAACCGAAACATTGCGTAATGATGACCTACGATTAGACCTAGTGCGCCGCAAAGGGAACCAATAATAGAATGACACGTGAACCAAAGATTCTAGACGCTGGTCATTTTCCTGATTCAGAAATTTAAAGAAAATCTTCCAAGTCTGGGGTGGGGGAATTATTTGAGTTGGATCTAAGATCCTACTTCGGTCCACAAACAGCAATCAAGTCGTAAACTCGGCAAACTAATCAAAAAGTCATCTCGTAAATTCAAACATCAACTTCTGAGTATCCTCCTTAGGATTAGCCCGAGATTTTTCACGGTCCAGTAAGATGCAGTTCAAGTGAGGAATGAGCAAACCAAAGGAAAAAATGAAGCGTCACAAAGAACAATCATAATAAAGATAATGGAACTAATCCAATAGGCGAAAAGTATCAAATCTTGAAAAGTAAGTAGGTTGTCTTCTCATACTCGTCCCTATTATGCATCTAGTCGGGAGGAGGAAAAAGCTCTGGAGTAGTCCTGATTTGGCACATAAGATCAACACATTCGATGCAGAACGATAAAACTGGTGCCATACTAGTATGGTTGTGGGTGAACCCAAAGTCGGCGACAGCCTTTTTCCTACCATGTGAGGCGGTACTAGAAGAAGGACTCTCCGCAACTACAAGAACAGTAGATGACTAGTCCCCTCTTGATCCCACCTTGGCTTTTTTGAAAGGTCATTCATTGTCAGAATAGATTCAGACTTAGCTATGGTGTCGGCATGAACATGAGCAATACTAAAATCGTTTGCTCCAATGGCGTTAGTAGTTGGAAGATGAACATCATTCCGAGGATGAGAAGGAATATTACTAATTTTGTCAACAATAGCCTCAGAAAGAGATTCATCGAGAATGGCGCCAAGACCATCTATAACATTAGACATGTTAAAATAATCCAAACCCATTTTGAGATTAGTATAAACAAAAAATTTTCTACTCGGTACTCGGAAGAAGCTAAAAGTAAAAGAATTAAGATCAAAAATTGACGGGCAAAGCATGGTATTTATAAAAATTTACTATGAGCCAATATGTCGCGTAATGATTACTTACAATTAGACCTAGTGCACAGCGAAGAGAAGCAATAATAGAATGACATGTGGACCAAGATTCCAGAAGCCAGTCATTTTTTTACTATGTAATTTCAATAAAATCTTCCGAGTCTAGGAAGGACAGTTGTTGGAAGTGGATCTGAGATCCTACTTCGGTCTACAAACAATAATCAAGTCGTAAACTCAGCAAACTAATCAAAAATTCATCTCATCGATTCAAACATTAACTCGAACAAACTCCTCATCGAGAACTTGTCACGTTTCAGAATAAGACAAACTCGGCTTAGACGTCATCAAAAACAAATAGAAATATTCCTATTCTGATTTGGAATACTTCTGAATATCTCGGAAGAATCTCTTAAAAGCTCGAATCTCAACATAAATGTAATATTTCTAATTTTTGATTTGATTGTAACCGCCTTTATACTTTATAAATAGAGGGGGAGGTCTCCACAAAGAGACCATGTTTTCAAAGAAAAGCAATAGAGTAACTAGGCATTTTTGCCCTCAACATTTTCATTTTCATCCTTAAAGAAGAGAATCCTTGCCCATCTTCCCTCTTAACACTTCAAGTTGGATTTACAACATTTGCGCTAAATCCTACTCAGAACGTATACTATTAAAAGGGTGGGCCGTCGGTTTGAATCCAATATTATGTACTTTTTTCAAAAATACAAGAGAATCATTTGAGGACAACAAGTTTGAATTTGTAAAATAAAAAATATATTTTTATAGTTAAATATAACCGATAATACATTTCTTAATATATATATATATATATATATATATATTAATAATATTAATATTTCTAAGTTTAAATTTAGAAGTTTATATATCAATGATAAACTACACAAAGCTGAGTTCTTTTCAGTCTGGTGGTTAGGATGATCAAACTAATGACTATGAAATCTAGGATTCGATTTCTCTCCTCTACCAATTTGGCAGATTAAATAAGAATTTTAAGGGTTGGGTTAGGCTATGGATCAGCCTTTGTCGATCTAATTATTAAAAAAAAAAACAAAAATTATACTAAACATCTAGTAAGAAAAATAATTTATTATTAAAATATATCCACTAGCACATATTAGAATCCAATAAACAAAATCTAAACAAAAAAAGAATGTATGGGAGCATGTATGGGAGCATGTATAGGAGCATGTATGGGAGCTTGAAGTGTTCACAGAAGTCTATCTGCCTACATTCTGAAGTATAAGCTGTTCTTTGGGTGATAGAATCTCTCTTGACATTTCAGTTTCCGGAGGTTGAGGTTTTGACGGATTGCGAGTTAGTGCTGAAACAATTGGATCGTCCTGAGGAATGATCGGCTTTCCTCCCGTACCAGGAAGAATTTATTTGTTTTCAGTCGTTATTCTCTAACTTTCATATCTGAGAATATCTCTTATGATCGACAATATGTGCTGAATAAAGCAAAGGAAGATGCAGACGAATGGTTCCAGGTGTTAAAGCAGAGAATTTGACAGAACAGATTACTGATTTGCACACAGAACA